>CAWVNO010001803.1:315000-503972 GCA_963930645.1 Salticus scenicus
AAAAGCAAAACTTTATCTACCATACATATGGATAAAAGAAAGTAAAAAGTAAAAATTTAGATAGTAATTACCGTAAATAAATTTAGAAAAAATTATTTTAAAAAATTAAAATTAAGCGGGCATAAATTAAAATAGCCATACATAATAGTGAACATTAATGCTTGTCAAAACTGTCCATAATATTCTTTATACTAGACTATATTAATTTATATATTTCAATTATATTTCGTGAAAACAAATTATTACTTTAATGTTTTTGATATTTATAAACCAAACTAATATAAATTAAATCCTTTAGATATATTATATTTTTTAATATTATCAACTCTGTTAAGTTATACTGAATGATGATCAGATCATAATCATAAATGGATCGTCTTTTGGAATGCACGGTAGTCATTCATACTGTCAAGATATTAGAATAATGTATAGGATCATACTCATCCAAGAAGCATGAAAACAGTGGGGGGGGGGGGGGGGGAGAGAAAAGAGGAAGGAAAGAAAGAAAACTAATAATACATACAAGCAAATGCTATTTTCTTCCATTCTTCTTTTTCTTCTTCTTCTTCTTCTTTTTTTTTTTTTTTTTTTTTTTTTTTTAAAGAATATAAATACATATAATCTATAAAATGTTAAAACAGATTACTAAATTATCAGATAAATCCCTTATGATTTGGAGATTATCTTAAACGGAAATTTGTCCATTTTGATTTTTTTTTTTTTTGTATTTTTTGGATGCACGGTAGACCATCATAAGAACCTCTAATATTGAATATATATTCCTTTGGAAAATATGTTATTGCATTGCATGAAATGCTTTAGATAAATGTTATTTTATCTCCAGTGTTTTTCCGTAATATTAAAACGAAGATTAATTGCAGGGCTCACTCGAGACTCAGCAGTATGAAAAGCCCAGTGTCTCCCCGCCCCCGTCCAAATTAATGTCTTACACACAATATTTTAAATAAAATTGCTTCATATTAGTTTAATTCATTTTAAATAAAAACGATTACACTTTGTTAGTTCTACAGTTTAATTACAAAAGTACTTTTAAAATTTAAATGTATAATATAGAATTATATATAATCAGCTACCTTTAGAAGCAAAATACACAAATTGCTTTCAATAGAAAAAATAGTCTTTCTTTGTATTTTTTTCCTCCATTCTTTATTTTTTAAATTAATTTATATTAAAGTTAATCAGTGTGACTTCCATCAAAATTTTATTTTTTTCCCATTCACAGATATAGAGTAATCCAATCATCATGCATTTTAAATCTATTAAATAATATAAATTTAAATAAAGGATTGGGGCGATGCAAAGAGAAAGCCATATAATTAATCCATTGTTTGTTAAAATTCTAAAATTCTATAAAGAAATATTATTTTTTTCAATAAATAAATAAAAACAGTTATTCAGTAAAATAGAAAAAGAAATTAAAATACTAAAATATTATGTTTAACATACATACTTCTAACAAACGCGAGGGTGAAAATATTTTATTTCTTTCTTCCGTGGAAAACAAAATCAAATATATGTTATTATAATCATGGAAATTTCTTTGTTATTAATTTTATTACCACAGCAGTTTTGTATTAAATAATGAATAACACTGCTCGGCATGAAAATTGCCTCTGACATAATTTCAGCATATTGTAAAATACATTATGTAAAATGACCTTCTGAATCCAAATAGGACGACCATTTTGACCTATAACCCATCGTTTTTTAGGAATGGCCCCCTATTTTTATCATTTTTCGGTGATTGTATGGCTCTAAATTTGATTTTTAGGAGGGGGGGGGGGATTATCTTAATCGTTAAATATCTTCTGAGGGGCTACAGCGTTGGAAAATTCTAATACATGGACCACAAGCGATTTTTTTTTTTTTTTTTTTTTTTTTTTTTGTGGGGGGTGGGAGGATTTGCCACTGAAATTATGCATTACATAACTTTTATTTTTTTAATATGTTTAATGTTATTTTTTAACTTTATATTTTTTCTTTTTCAGGTGTTAAATTAATTATTTTTCATTCTTCAAATTACATTCATGGTCATAAAATTATCGGACATGGTAATAAATTGAGGGAGGGGGTGGTGTAGCTAGAAAACGGTGGGTGACTGGGCAAAATGGGAGTCATATTCGGATTCAGGAGGTCACTTAAGAATTAGCAAAAATGGTGTGAGATCTCGAAACTTTTTTTTTTTTTTTTTTTTTTTTTGCCGCGTAGTGTAATTTAGCTATAAAATGTCTCAATTACTGATTAAAATAGTTTTATCTGCAGATGATCACATCTAACTTCTTGAGCTGCAAAGCATAATTATTATCAAATAATTTTCAGTCCATGCATTTTACTAAACACATATTATCATTTAACCCTTTAACTTACATTAGCTTCGCAGTGAAATTAAACATCCAACATTGTTTTATGCAACAATTAAAAAAAAAAAAAAAAAAAAAAAAAATACAATTGATTTTTTAAACATTTGTTTTTTCCTGTTTGTTAGAGATGATGTCTACGCTCGATCCCAGATACGCTCGTCTGCTTAGCTGTTCAGAGATTTTAGCGATTTCTTACAAAACTTGCGCAAAGACGGGCTAGGATCCTTAAAATGATCCAACGGAAGGCATACATCTGGGAACCTAGCCTAGCGCATTCAATTAGCTTTAATGTCCCAACACACTTTTCGTTAGACAGCCGCACTACTCCGAAATTCGTCAAATGATGTTTCTAAGAAAGCTATACGTAGAAGGCATTTTAAATATCTTAGTAAGCGCGATAGCGCCTTACTGCTTTGTTAATGAATTCGTGCCTAGCTTTTATCACCTGATGAAGTGATGTACTGTTATTTTGACTTGAAATAACTGTTGCAAGTTTTACAACTAATAAAGCTTCCTTGCAATGATACTTATTTATCAGGTTAATTATATTTGAATGTAATTAGTGTAACATGTACATGTTTCGAACAAGTTACTTCTTAAAAATTAAAAATGCCATTTTTCTTTCTTTTTCCTTTCCTTTTTTTTCTTTCTTTTTTTACATATTTATGACCAATTTTTATTTTAACTATTACAAAAAAAAAAAAAAAAAAAAAACTTTTTTTTTCTTTTTTTTTTTTCGACATGAAAAAAAAAATACATTTACATATTTATTTATATATTCTTAACTCATGAAACATAGAATCTAGAAATATATAGTTTTTATAATTTCAATACATTTTTTAAAGTCGTATTTATGTCAAAAAATTTATTTACCGTCAGAAATTTCCTTTTTATTGTTATTATTATTATTATTAAATTTATTTGAATATTTGTCATTCATTTTAATTCATAAAAACTGATATCATTATTTTAGAAACTTTAACATTCTTTTAAATAAATTATTATTCTTTTAAGTAAATTTAACATTCTTTTAAATATTAATTATAAATATTTTTAAATAATTTTTTAATATAAACAAAGGCGTCAAATCCTTCTGAAATTATAATAAATACATGTATGTTAACTTTATTATATTTTATTTATTTATTTATTTATTTTCAACATAAAGAAAAATAATATAATGATAATGGGCAATATATATATAGCATGTCGGTATAGCAAGATTTTTTCAATTTTATTATTTGCACATTTGCACGTTCATTTTTTCTTTCTTCGACATAAAAGGAAATATATTTATCTGTTTATTTTATTTTTATTTTCGGCATTTTTTTTTTATTTTTTTTTTTTTTTAAATTTACAGTGTGATTTTTATTTAATATCATTTGACCCAATATCATACTGAATTAAAAAATACGGCGTTAGCTAGATATCGTCCTGATTAATAGGTGTACCAATTCTTCATAAAATTTAATAATCTGGACAGATGCAATGTCAAACTTTCAGCATTTTTTCAAGGTGTAATACGATAAACGGCGAGAATGGAAAATCACTGTCTGAAAGAAATAGTAAGACCTGTTGTATTATGAAAAAAAAAAAAAAAAAGTGTTTATCTCTGGTAATGTTTTTAATTGACAGCTAATCTCTTTTTACTTTGTGTTTGATAAGCGAGGGGACTGAAAATGACAATGGAAACAACTTCAATTAATTTTTAAAAATCCAGAAATCTGGTTTCAAGTGCTTCGTTGTGAGTCAAAACAGAAAGTATGAAAACTTTTGTAACTCTTCAGACAGCTGTTACACAAACACATTATTATTACTGTTATTATAGATCAAATGATATGTAAACGAAGAATTAACAAAATTTACTGGCATATTTGACATTCGATAAAAACAAAGGTAAAAATTTAATCTAGTAAATACAACCCCCCCCCCCTTTAAAAAAAAAAAAAAAAAAAAAAAAACTAATAATAAGAATAACAAAATCCATTTATAAAATTATCAATAAATAAATAAATAATAAATTAAATAAATAAACAAAATAAATAAACATTTAAGTAAATGTATATAAATCCAGAGAAGTATCTTTGTATCTATGTGCATATCGCTGTGTCTGTGTGACTGTCTTTCTCTGGTGCTTAAACCACTGATCGCAGAGCTACAAAACTTAGCAGAACTTGGACCATAAAAGTGCACCTCATTAAAATAGTTTTCACCATTCTTTTTTTCTTTTTAATTATTTTAATTATTTTCTGTTTCGATTTTATTCATTGACATTTATGTTTTCTTTTCTAATATTTATTGATTCATATCAATCTGCGTACCTTAGCAACAGCTATTGCGCTATTTATTTTTTATTTAATTTTTTTTTATTAGAGGGCGATTTTTCTTTTTTCTTTTTTGTGTTTATTGAATTCAAATTGTAAAATAGTCGAAACATATTGAATTTTAAATTAAAGAAACTATTTAAAAATTCATGTTTATGCATAATTTTTATAATGTCTCAACTTTTTACTTTTCATACAATTAAATTCTTTTAAAAGGATTTTTTTTCTTTTCTTTTTTTTTTTTTTTTTTCCTTTTTAATTATTTTTTGTTAGTTCATTTTATTTATCAGAAAAAAATTGTAATATAGTATAAAAGATTAAATTCATTAAAATGGTCTTATATTAGTCGGAAATACATGGTAATATAGTGCTAAGAGTGTAGGATATAAAATACACGGCTTGAAGAAAAATATTTAATAGATGCTGAGACACAGTCGTCTTTAAAATCACAGTTCTTAAACAATAACAGCTCCACCTGTCGTCGATAAATACCCAAATTAAAGTACTGAATAAAGACCCTTCTGAACATAGTGTGAACTTGGACCGATGCAGTGCAGGAAGGAAAAAAGCGGCAGTAGGCAGTCAGTACCCAAATAAAGTTCTAGAGCGATTTCAATGTAATTATTTTTATAACTTTTATTATTTATTTATTAAGCGATTAAAAGGAAAAAAAACGGTTGCTCAATTCTTTTGATTTTTTTTTTTTTTTTTAAATATGGTAACTAGTGAAGTTTATTAATAATAATAAGCAATAAAAATGACTTGAAAAAAGATAGGACTATGACGATCTAACAAACACTATCGTTCAAAATAACAAATAATTTGTTTATTCATGTTGCCATTTTACGATTAAGAATCTGTTGTTTTCTGCAAATTATCTCAACCCTTTCATTCCCAATTTTTTCTCTCCATAAAACAATAAATCTTATATTTAGTCATAAATTTATTTCAAAAGTAATATATATAAACATTTTTTTTAAATAGGAGTGATAGCAAAGTACGAATTAATTTAGCTAACAAATCAACTGAGAGGTGTTTATTTATGTTTAATATAACCACTGATGCCATTAAAAATCATAAATTTTCAATAAATAAAAATGTCAAAATTTTGGAAGAAATATATACTGTAGTTAATTAAAAAATAAATTATAAACATTAAAAAAAATAAATACAAAATATTTCAAACAATTACTTTACTTAACCCTTTATATCCCAAATTACCTTATTTTTGGAGAAATACTTTGAAACTTTTTATTGTATATATATATATATATATTTTGCTGCATGAGAAACATCTCAAATTAAATTTACCTTAAACTATAGTTTAACTATAGGGAAACATTAAACTATAGAGAGTTTGAAGTTCCATTGAAATCCTGCGGTAAATTTAGGCTATATTGAGTTTTTTTTTTTTTTTTATGGGACTTTAAAGTCCCGGTGGGATACAAAGGGTTAAAATCAATTTAAATCAAGAACGTTTTATTTAATTTTATAAATACAGAATATTTTATTAATAAAGAAAATAATCTTTATTTGATTATTTAACAAAGCAAAATGTGCAGTTTTTTGCGAATATGTTGAAATTAGTTGAAAAACAACAAAATTAATTTCCATGGACTAAAAAATAATTTCATGCTGTATTATAAGAAATTTATTTCAAAATTTATTTCTTCTTGCCAGTTCAAATTACTAAACACTGATCTACATAAAATTTAAAACAAGTTTCTTCAATTTTTACCACGTGACATTTATATAAATTCGAAATATCTCCAAGAAAAATAGAACTGAAATTCTTTACTCTTTATTATATAACCATGTATTCCTTTATTTATTTGTATTATTCATTTCTCTCGACGAAATTAAATTCTAAATATTTAATTTATTATTAACTAGCAAGCCAGTGCGAATTTTTCGCACTTTATTTCTTTCTAACCTTTAAAATTATTATTATTATTTAATTTTAAAGCCATAAAAGCGTCATGTTTACACATGCATAAGCAAATTTATTATTTAACTTTTTTTTTTTTTTTTTTTTTTTTTTTATCATAGATATAGTAATAAGACATAGATTGATCATCGAATTTGAAATAGCGATTCCTCTTCATTTGGGAGAAGCTGGCCATTTTACTTTCTTATGGATATTTTTCCTCGAGTTAATATACACGGTAATACACACAGATAATTTAGCTAATAAAATTTACGAATAATTTATGTACTAAAAGAGAATGAAAAACTCTAGCTACCAATTTTACATTCTTTTTCTTTTTTTAATTAACTATACTCTAGTGTACTCATATCTGCAAAAAACTGACTTTCTTTCGGCATTTATTATTGTACTTCTTTGAGATAAAAATCATCTGCATTCATCATGGAAAATAATTTTAATAAATTATAATTAATAAATAATTTGTATTGCGTAAATTTGTATAAGATTATATGTACAAGAAAGTCTTGTGGTGGCCACAACATATTAGTTATGTATTAAAACGTCCACGGCTGCTAACTACATTTAAACGAATTTTTTAATTTTCATATTACTTACTAATATAAAATCTTAAAATTTAAAGAGAGCATTTCCTTAAATATAAAAATAGTAATTGTTTCATAATAATAACAAAGAACTGATTATAAAAATGATATTTTTTATAATTTATTTGAATATAACTTATTTATGAAAACTTGTCCCGTTTCTTTTCATATATTTATTAAAACACTTAAAAGCCGTGCAATATTCCGGCATTTAAAAAATTCATTAACATTCTACTCGATTACTATTTTCGAATTTTATACTTCCTATTGTCTGATGCCCAAACCTTTTTCGACACCAAAAATCTTTGCACAATAACATGGGGATGATACATCTATATAAAATACTATATCTGTGCATTTTATGCAGAAAAAAAGTAATAATAATAATAATTCGTAATTTTATTTTATTTATTTATTTATTTATTTATTTGGCAAGAATTAAAATTTTATATGTCCATTTTTAAAGCTTTTACCAAGTTATTATTTTCATATTTTAATTAATTTTAAAAAATCTAATCGAAATTTCGTTACAAATAAGGTACCAAATGAAATTGGTGTTTTATTAGTATTACACATAAATTACTCTTTAAAATTTTCAGTCTTAACTCTATATAGAAATAGCTATGCACTTATTTTTTCTGAAAAATAAAGCAGTGTTTGAGTTTTCTCTGAAAAATCAACATAACTTTGCTGAGAGGCAAATCTGGGTAAAGGATTGTCAACTTCTATCGTGAAAAGATATTTCCATTGTATTGATACACGCCCTTTCAACAAAGGGATTAGCCTGCTGCTTAACTCTGTGTGTGGGGGAAAAATTTTTTCTTTTCAACTCTAAGATTTCCTGAAGTACAACGCTGAATTCTAAAGACAGGTTATTATTTTGCAGTATACAGTAAACTTTTCAGGTATTTTTATTGCAGCAATAGAAAATAACGCTTAACGTCGAAAGGGTTAAAGGAATATAAGAAAAGGTGCAAAGATGAAACCATGTTACTGTTGACAAAGGTTACCTTTTTTGGCATTTATCACGTTATTGGTGATTTTTTGTTCTGAATATAAGTATTATTATTATTATTAAAAGACACAGCAAGAAAAACTTGTGTAAAACAAAACAGCTGCTGAAATTTATTTTTACCTTGTTATTAACACTCTCCAACAAAGTTCAAAAGCGTTTATAACTTCGTTTTGTCTATACTCGCTTTAACTCTTATAAACAGACTGTGGCGGATTTAAGGGGGGGGGGGGCTAGGGGGCTGAAGCCCCCCCCCCCAAAACACTGACATTCACTATTGAATATTGCAATTGTAAATTTTTTTTTGGTCCAGAATAACACTTTGAAAAATCTCAGCCCTCCCCAAAAGTCAAGTTCTGGATCCGCCACTGTAACAGTGTCCGAAATTAGCAGTCATTAGTTGTCAAATATGACTAAATTATTGCATTTGACGACTATAAAATTATTTCCAGTCGTCAAATCTGACGCCTAGCTTTTTTTTTAAGACTTATATTTGTTTAACTTTGAAAGGTCCAAGTCCATATCATATTTTCCCCCCTGCCGCACAGGGACTATGTCGTTTAGACAACTGGGCATTTGCAGCATATTTCACCCCCAACCCCCTTACAGAGATAAAAAAGAAAAAGTTTTCTTTAATCCCTTTTAATCTGCAATTTGCAACCCTCTCGCCACACATGCATACAAATAACCTATGGAACCAACACGTTTATCTCTGTGCACATACTGATGTAATGTGTAAGAAAAATACTAGTGCTGCACCGAGTAGCACTTTGGCCGAGTAGCCGAATACTCAGCATTTTACTACTCGGCCGAGTACCGAGTAGTTGTAAGAAAGAATAATTGATGCATATATGAAGAAATTTGCACATCTTAAAATTAAAGGAAAAGGCTTTTAAACATAAAATTTAGTTAAATGGTAAACAGCATGCTTTTAGGAAAAACTTTTGTAGTGTATATACATAATTAGGTTCATTGCTATATTTTGATACTTTCAGCATAAAGGATTACTAAAACCATAACTGATAACTTTACTCTTAACATCTTTTTTAGATGCGAAATTATCATCCTCAGATAATTCTTAGAGAATATAAAAGTTACTAGTCACTAAGGCTTAATTTAAGATTCATGAAATTCACATATGAAAGGGGAACATTAAAATATTTTATAATTTCAAACATGATAGGCTTCATTAATCTTCAGATCGTAGAAATGTAAAATGACAGGTGGTTTTGGGAACAACAGATTTGTTTATGAAAATAAGTTTTAAATAACGTTTTAGTGTATTGACCTTTTTTATATATAACGTAAAATGCCATAAAAGCCTTTACTTGGTTAAATGCCCCTTCCCCACTCTTTATTATTATTATTATTATTTTGTTCTTAAAATACCAAATAAACGCAACTTTTGCTCAACGGTAGACTGTATCCGAATAGGTGATAGTTTTTTATGTTATTTTATAGTATAAAATTCAAAATCAATCTTTTCTTACCGATTTGAAAGTGTTTTACTTTTATTTGCACAAATGTATAACGAAAATTTTGTGTTAATATTGCATAGAGGTTCTTTTTTTTCTAAAATATTTTATTTTTGTCTGATTTATAGATACAATTTCATGTACTAAGCTTTTATAAAATAATGCATATTGATATTACATGATAGTTATAATTAAAAGCTCAGATCATGAATCATCTCTATACTAAGTTTGGTAACAGCCCGTTTTAACTGCAGAAAGCTGTTATAGCAAAAATTTTAATTATAATGACTCTGTATTTATATTTTCATATTTTTTTTTAGTTTAGTTAAAAAATAAATATCTCTCATTAACACATTTCTTTCAATAATGCATAAAAATAGTAAAATTTCCACAACTACTCGGTATTGGCCGAATACATAGCCTAAATTTGGTCGAGTAAGCCGAGTGCCGAGTATATACTAAGTACTCGGTACAGCTCTAAAAAATACATATAATATATTAAACTGTGTTCTAGAAATTTTGACGTGTAGTTCAGAAAATATTGTTTTACTCATAATCGCTCTTGATTAGTCATGTTAAAAGTGTATTTCAGAAATTGCAACTAGAAATTTCAATTTGACGCCTAAAATATTTACAGCAGGCATCATATCACGCCTTCCCTTTCCTTCCCAATTTCTATCACTGCTCATAAATAATCATGGACATTTTTGAAATGATATAAAGTATAATATATTCAAACTAATTCAACTTAGAGAATTAAGTATAGCAATTATAAACATTTTATAAAAATACTTAAAAAGAACGAAATAATAAAATATTAAAAATAATCTTACCTGTGAAAATCCTTATTTTACATAATTTCTAGGGCTTTTATTATCTAATTACTATTTCTTGGTATAAAATTCTTTTTAAATTCAAAACAATATAACTTTTAAAGAGAAATAAAAATTTTAAAAATAATTTTCAAAGAAAATGGAAAAATATCGCCTGCTTAATAAAAAAGAGTTTAGAGCATGGCGAGTAAATTTCAATATTGGCCAGTTTGGTTTCCTGTAGATCAACAGTCACATGACCTTTTTTATGAGTTATCTTTGCCACTAAAAAAGGCTGCCATTGTCCCGTCCACTCTTATAATAGGTCTATGGGTTCATTCTCTCATATGTTGTTACTGTACCCATGGCAACCTTAAAACAAATTGGCAAATGATGAATTAAAAAAGAAATGTGGAACAGCTTTACTATTAGGCACATATTGCTGTTGCCGATGTACAGCTCACTGGATGAATCGATACTCTGAATCATTACAAAACTTAAAAAATACATTTTAAGAAAATAAATTATTTTTTTACTCAGGTGCTTGTTTTGAAATTCACTGAAATAAATTAAGCATATTTTTAAGATTAATAAAACAAACATATAAAACAGTAATAGAAATTCGAGCTACTTCACCACAAAAAAAAAAAAAAAAAAAAAAAAAATTGAACGGCTTTCAATCTTTAGCAAATAAAATTCACTGTTGATAGATAATGATAAGCACATAATATTCAGTGGAAATAATGATGTTAAATATATAACTCGAATATTTTCTACAATTTTTTAAAATTACAGGCTTGCATCAATCTGAAAATGCATGAAATTTTGTGCTGCAGTGATCAGTATCCCGATATTAAAACCAAAAAAAACATCACTGGATACCTCTAATTTGTAGCGCATGAATCAGAAAGTGTATAAAAATCTGTACTGCAGCAGTCAGGATCCCGATATTAAAATAATAATAATAATAATAATCACTGGATACCCCTAATTTGTAGCGCATGAATCAGAAAATGCATGAAAATCTGTACTGCATCAATTACTAACATGCACTATTTTTTCCTTAAATACTAATTCCATTTATTTAAAAATAATAATAAAGTACACTTGAAAAACTAATTTTTAAATCTTAAAAACACGTTTAAAAAAATCATTCAGCTGAGACGCATTACGATAAACTCACATGAGCTTTTGGCGCAAAAAGAAAAACGAATTCCGATACAAAAAGGTTACTATTAAAAAGTGTCGATCTCTATATACTAAATCGGGATTAAATTACGTGATTTTGGTCAAAACTGAGAAAAATGTACCTTTCTTTATCATTGGGGTGTTTAATTTTATGATTAAGTTTTCTAGAACTCCAGACAAAACATAGCGACATTCGTTTTATGCCGGGTATCGGTCACAATGCGAACAATTAAAAGACCACATTTCTTCACAGAACGTTGTTGAAATCCCTCTAATTAGAAAACAAAGCAAACGATTTGCTATCTGACTAGTACTTTTTTCTTCACTGTTTATTTTAAAACAAAAGAAACTATCTGATTTTGCATCACATATCAAATTTTGCTTGATTGCCATCTTATCTATTAAAGATGAAGAGAAATTTTCGAAGCTATTTAGATTGTTTGATTCTTCCATCAGTCTTTCTTTTATTAAATTAGTAACACCAAGTTTACCACTAAAAGGACCCAGGTATCACTGCAATGTCGTTTTTGCTGGCTAAGTAAATTTCTTTTCACGAGCCTTTTGGTAAGCAGGAATTCCATTTTTTCAAGTGAGTAATGATGCTTGTTAGTCTCAAAATAAGTGAGTTTTGTCTTTAATTTTTTAAAATCTGCACGCGATTTTTCTATTTCTGCATTTTTTTCCACAGTCTGCTTTTCAAAAGTTTCACTTCATCTTTTTTTCTACTTAAAACATTTCCAATGAAGCTTTTATTTCTTGCATTGCTTTCTTGCTGAACAGACTGAGGCCCATTATCATAATCACAAAATGAGTCCGAAGAAATTTGGCTAGAACTGTCTGCAGACGAATCTTCACGCTTCCTTTCAATACATGGCTTTTGAAGGCATACATTTTCTACTTTCTCCCGCACTAAACTTCCTCTACTTTTATTAACTGCCGGTATTTTATATTCTGGTTAATTTTCAAAAATACTTGGGCTTGCATTTTTATCCAATAGTCGACGATTTAATCCTTTTTTTAAAAAAGCAAACGCGATTTTTCTATTTCTGCATTTTTTTTTCTACAGACTGCTTTTCAAAAGTCTCACTTCATCTTTTTTTCTACTTAAAACATTTCCAATGAAGCTTTTATTTCTTGCATTGCTTTCTTGCTGAACAGACAGAGGTATATTATTAAAATCACAAAATGAGTCTGAAGAAATTTGGCTAGAACTGTCTGCAGACGAATCTTTACACTTCCTTTCAATACGTGTCTTTTGATTTTGAAGACACACATTTATCCAAGAGTCGACGATTTAATCCTTTTTTTAAAAAAGCAATTCCTGCTATAGTATATCTATTGCTTATGATAGCAATCGCAACAACATAAACAATACACTGCGTAGGGATACAGTGTAAACAATTAGCGACATTAGCGTAGTGCCTACAGCAAGCGCGAATGATCTACGCTTCCGGATGTAGTACGCTTGCGCTTCAAAGACCATGGACCATGGTATAAATTCGTATTCATGAGTACTTTAAATTTTTTCGCTTAAATTTTTTTTTTATTTAGTATGAATAACGATGAAATAGAATATCTATAACTAAAAAATATTTCTTTTATTTTAAATATTATCTAAATACTTTTTTGATGAAATGGGAAATTTTAAAATTAAAAATATTTTCTTCATAGCAAAAATTTATTGATCACGTTGGTCAGCCAACCAACGTGAGCAACTGAAGCCTTACAAGCAAGAAGTAATAACCGCATCACGTCCTTTTTAGCCGAAGAAAAGCATGCAATTGGTGGAGTAATATAGTTCTATATTTAAAACAATTTTTATAAAAAACAAGAGTTTTCCTGTATAAAACGAAGACGTTACTAGATTCAGAAAGATCCTATTAACAACATATATTAATTATTTGAAAATCCTTCCAGACGTTTTAGAGATAATTTTCAGAATATGAGTCCATTACACCAACCGTTTTCCCATTTCTGCTTTAAATTGAGATTCAGATCTCAAAACATACTGCATGTAGAAATGTAAAATTTTCAGGATAGATTAAGACCGAAGATAAAAGACTATTTTGAAAAGATCAGAACAAAATATGGCATATTTGCTGAGATATTAAGTGTCGGCTTTTACAGATCTCTTTGATGTCAAACTAGGCGTATATATGAGTTCGCAGCTTTCAGTTTGTGCTTCCGCTTGCGTCACTCGAAAAACTGTCGTTTTTCATGATATGTTTTCTATAGAATACGGGTTTTGCGTTAAAATTTCAGGATCACATTAAAATATACTGTTATAACAAAAGCTGCAATGAGAAATTGCTGAAATCAGTTTTTCGTTCGTGTTAACTGATTCGTGTTAGTGATTCTTGTCCAATAGTGTTCATAAATTCAATTTGTCTCAGCGGTTAATTTTGCTATCTTGTCTGTATATCTCTTGTGTGATCTCGTATGCAATGTACATTGAATGTTAAAGATGTCAACGAGGCATTTGAAAAATTTCAATTGTCTAGGATTTTTCGTTCTTGTTTCTTATACTGTTACATGTTTTGAAATGTGAATAATATTTAAAAAAAAGTGTGAAACAACCACGCGATTTCCATTACCCACTATTACACGCATATCATGTGCATGTTTTTAAAATAATGTGATCAGAAGACAAAAAAGTGACCTAAAGAAGTAGTGGGAACCTAAACTATTTCTGGTAAGAGAAAATTTATACACGTCTACAGACATATAAAACGAAGCTTACATGTAGCGAGATAAAAATAAGAATAAAAATAGTAGAGTTATTTTTTGAAAAGCCAATTTCCGAGATCTAAAATTGACCTACCTAAGCAAGATGGCTGTTAATTTTCCTCTAATAACCCGTGATACATGAGAAGGAATTGGATTTATATAACAGTTTCCAAGAAAATCGTTAGAGCTATTTTTGAGATACCAACTTTTACGAAAATTTAATTATCAATCTTAAAACAATAATTACATACAAAAGGATATTTAAAAGTGAGTTAATATAGGCAGTTTGAAAAAAAATCCGTACAGCCGTTTTTAAAGAAATGCGCTTGCGAGACCTGAAATTCAT
Source organism: Salticus scenicus (assembly GCA_963930645.1). Taxonomy (NCBI): domain Eukaryota; kingdom Metazoa; phylum Arthropoda; class Arachnida; order Araneae; family Salticidae; genus Salticus; species Salticus scenicus. The sequence goes on from CAWVNO010001803.1 coordinate 329,795, forward strand.
CGATTTCATACAGGACGCCTATCACTTTTCCTTAACTAACCAACTATATCATTCGAAAAAACATCTAATAGAGTGTTTATATAGCATATTTGAAGAAAATCGTTAGAGCCGTTTTGGGGATACGGACTTACGGTCACACTTCCGGTTTTCGATAGCCGACTTCCGGTTTTTCAATTTTCACCAAAGTTTGGTAATTGCACCTGTTTCAATTCTGAAGTTTTGTAGTTCTATCTTTATTAATTTCAGAGATATGATAGCCAGAAGATTCCATACATACACACATAAATACATATATACATACACACACATACTGACCAATTGCCGAAAACCACTTTTTTGGACTCAAGGGATCTTAAAACATGTAAATCAGGTGAAATCTCGATATAAAATTACCGGACCGAATACAACACTTCCATTATCTACGGCAGTAGGGTAATGGAAGTAACAAGACTGGTAATGTGTCCGTCTGTAAGTTAGTTAGTTAGTGTAGATTTTTGTATTTAAACACAATTGATCATAAAGTGATCGGAGAAATTTTAAAATACTTTTTATGCAACTCTGACCTTTCTTAAATTGAACGTTCTTTGTGAGTAATCGTCTGTTAATTTTTTCTTAACAATACAGTATAGTGCAAAAATTCATACGAATTTTGTAGTTCCGATAATTAGCTTTGTTTACTAATTCTATTTATTAGCGACTAACAATGAATAGATTATAATTATATGGATGTTGTGTGGGCAATAACCCCTAAAAGATCGTTTTGTGTGTTCAAATTGCTATAGCAAGCTGCTCAACATTTCATCTTGGACACGTGATCGTATGTTTGTTAGTTATTACTTGGTAAAAATATTTATATTTAATCGTATCATTGAAATTTTTATAAGTCTGTATGCACTGTATTGCGTCTAATATATTTAGTATGTCAATTTTTGTAAATATCAGAATTTCTAATTGCAGTGATTGAAAATCATGCATGTCATATATAAAAAAAGTTAGCAAAATTTCGATTTTTTAAAGAAACATTAATTTCTCGAAGAATGTATGTGCTATTATGATACTAATATGTAAAGTTAATTAAAAGAAGCATTGTTGTTATACGCTACATCTACAGTGCATTTCCAGCAGTATTTTGTACAGTGTGATCTCAAACATTATATTAGGTAGATAGATTCCTTATAGGAGTTCTACCTATTGCAATGGTTCTCTTGACACGACTTCTGTGAAAATGTCTTCATATCTTCATATATATATATATATATATATATATATATGTATAACGCTTTTTCCCGTGTTAAGTTGTGAACACGATAACTGGAGTAATTTTTATTTAAATTTCACCAGCTCGGGATTTGTTGTCAGGACAGTAAGAATCTCGGTCGAGTTCGTAGATGGGGCATCAGCTCGAAGGGGGTGGAAATGGTGTGGGGGGGGAATTTTCATTTGCCCATAATTTCTATAATATTGAAAATAAGAAAATACTTCAAATCAGGCGAATTACCGCCTTACCCTAAAGAACAACTTTTATATTTAAACTTTTTCGATAACTTCAATTACTTAAAAGTTACAAGTTAAAAAGTAATTTTTCGTCAATTGTGATGAAGACGACTTTTTCTGTAGCTTTAATTGCTTAAATTTATAATCTGATGCTTACGTCACGTGCAAACGATAATAAAAAAGATCACTGAAAATATAAAAACTATGGTAACAGCTTTAATTAATCCTTTAAAAATATAAACAACAATGTTTAAGAATCTTTATAAAATTAATAAGTCTCTCTGTCTGCCTTTCTCTGATTTTGTCCATTTGTTGTGTGATGACGTAGCCAAAAACATTTAAGTTATTATATACACCTGGAAAATATTAATAATCATAGCAAACCGTATTTTATTCAGGGTCAATATTTCTGACCTTGTTGTAAAAGTAAGTGAAGGTTTTTTACCCGTTACATTAATTACACAACAGCTCTGCCTTCGAGAAAATTCAGTAAACAACTGGCAATAAATGTTCTAGGCACCACCTTTATTTATAGCAGTAGAATGCATTTGATGCAATCAGCACATGAGATAATTCAATAATCTGAGCAAATAATGCAATGTGTTAAAATACTAAAAATCGGCTACTGTTCTTAAACTTTTACAAATGACTGTAATGTAACTTTTTTTTTTTAATTTATTGAGAAATTTACATTTATTACTGAGGTTGATTACACTATGTTTTATGTCCAAAATGGTATATGAAGCATCTATGGTCCATTTACCTGAATAGCAAAAAAAAAAAAAAAAATCTTATACATCACGGGAGTGGAAATCTTGGAAACAGATATTGTTGGTGCTATTTTAAACGTGATAAATCTGCATTTGTTTTTTTTATGTGAGTTAAAACTATTAGCATATAGGAGCACATGAAATAAATTTGTTGCATCAGTTTCCACAGGAAGAATTACCTTGAAGATTATATTAATTTGTAATATGCATGTTTATTTGAAATATGTAAATTTTGATTACGTATATAGTTCTTATAAAGCGAACACAAAGGTATTACTATTCGATATGAATTTTGTAAATGCGTTTTAATAATGTTTTTTCTTTTTCGTTCGGTAAAGAGTATTTTCTTGTTATATTCTGTATATGTAAAGAAGATTCCTCAGACGCAGAGCTATAAAACTTCGCAGAAGTGGGGAGGGGTGACTTAAAATTTGCAGGCGTACTCATCTCATTGAGATTTTTTTTCGATTTTCGAAGTTTAAGTTTTGTTTATTTACTTAATTATTTAAGTTTCTACTTATTCATTTTTCTGTTTCACTTCCTATAATTTATTCTTTTATTTCTATCATTTGCGTCTTTTAGCAGTGGCTTTTACAATGTCTTGTAACTTTATTATTGTAGCTATTATTATTATTATTATTGTTATTATTATTATTATTATTATTATTATTATATAAATTAATTTATTTGAATGGAAAATCTTTCTTTATCTATTGTAGTTACCGAAATAAAATGGCAGTGCAGCAAAAAGAGCAAGGGATATAAAAAGGGTGGTGTAAAAAATAAAATGTCTAATAGATGCTGACATCTTTAAAAATTTAGTTCTTGAATAATATAGCAGCCCCTCATATCGTTCAATAAACACACAAATTGAAGTGTCTGGGAATGTTGCTGCTGCACTCAGAGTGATCCTGGAACTTAGCAGGTGGGAAAGACGTTACCGTAGGCAGACGAATCCTGATGCGATGTTCAGAGAGATTTCAATGCAGGTTTTTGGAGTTGTGAAACAAAACAAAAAAAATTAAAAAAATTAACGATAATGAAACGAATAGAAAATGAAAAAAAAAAAGCTAGTTTCTCACTCTCTCACTTACACACACACAAAAAAAAAAGGGTGGTTCTTCAAATTTTCAAAATTTTAATTAGTTGCTTATGCAGCACTTTTCTTATTGTACACGTATTTATATTTTATCTGTAACACTATGTTATATGACATTGATTATAAACATGCATATTAATTTTAACAATATGTTGCATTGTTATTCATATACCTGAGATCCAAAAACATTGAATTTTTAATTATTTAATAATATTTATTTTTTATCAAAAGAATTTCAAAATGCTAAATGTATTTTAATTATGCCTGTTATTACTCATATTTTGTAAAATGTTAGCATACTTTAGGAATGCTATCTAACACAAATTTTCGAAAATGTAATTAGTTGCTTATGCAGCACTTTTCTTAATGTACACATATTGATATTTTATCTACAATACTGTGTTATACGACATTCATTATAAACATGCATATAAAACTTTAACTATATGTTGTACTGGGATTCTTATACCAGAGATCCAATAACATTGAATTTTTAATTATTTAATTATTTTTTTATTAAAAAACATTTCAAAATGCTGAATGCATTTTAATTATTTCTATTGTAATGTCACAGCTTGCTATATATTTCAAGAAGAATAAAATATCCATCCATGGTTCAGCAATTCGCTATTAAAGAAAGAAAGAATAATTAAAATTAAGAAGAGCGTGAACTGTTTGAAAAGAGCACGAGAAGTGAAGAACAAAATCCTGGTTGTTCTATGATTTAAAAAATTGGATATTTTTCTCTCTTCTGTAATGCTTGGGAGAAATGGTCTTTGCGATTAGTTAACTATATGTATTGTTAAAATACCAGAGAAATACACTGTGTAATAAGTGTAAATACAAGTAAAATTAAGCTGTATATTTATTTTAGAAAAGGCTCAGTTATTTCAAACGAAATTCATTTAAAGTAGCCTATTTGGTAAAAACGGCGTACGTTACACTATTAATACTTTCAATTGGTAAGCATAGTTCATGAATGCTATATAACACAAATTTTCAAAATTTTAATTAGTTGCTGATGCAGCACTTTTCTTAATGTAAACATATTGATATTTTCTCTGTTATACTGTGTTATATGGCATCCATTTTAAAAATGCATTTTAATTTTAACAATACGTTGTCTTGTGATTCATATAACTGAGATCCAATAACATTTCTTTTTTAATTATTTTTTAATTATTATTATTATTATTTTTAATAAAAAAGAATTTCAAAATGCTAAATGTATTTTAATTATGCCTATTATTTCTCATGTTTTGTAAAATGTTAGCATAGTTTAGGAATGTTATATAACACAAATTTTCAAACTTTAAATAGTTCCTTATGCAGCACTTTTCTTAATGCAATCATATTGATATTTTATCTGGTATACTGTGTTATAAGGCATAATCATTTTAGCAATATTTTGTCTTTTCATTCTTAAACCTGAGATCAAATAACATTTTTTTTTTTTTTATTTTTTTATTTTTTTTTTAATAAGAAATAATTTCAAAATGCTAAATGTATTTTAATTATGCCTATTATTACTCATGTTTTGTAAAATGTCAGCATAGTTTAGGAATGTTATATAACACAAATTTTCAAAATTTTAAATAGTTCCTTATACAGAACTTTTCTTAATGTAACAATATTGATATTTTATCTGGTATACTGTGTTATATGGCATTCATTATAAATATGTATATTAATTTTAACAATATGTTGTCTTGTGATTCTTATAACTGAGATCAAATAACATTTAAATTTAATTGTTTAATTTTTTTTTTCAATAAAAAAGAATTTCAAAATGCTAAATGTATTTTAATTATGCCTATTATTACTCGTGTTTTGTAAAATGTTAGCATAGTTTCGGAATGTTATATAACACAAATTTTCAAAATTATAAATAGTTGCTTATGCAGCTCTTTTCTTACTGTAATCATATTGATATTTTATCTGCTACACTGTGTTATATGGCGTTCATTGTAAGCATGCATATTAATTTTAGTAATATGTTGTCTTGTGATTCTTATACCTGAAATCCAATAACATTGATTTTTTAATGATTTAACAATTTTTCTTTTATATCAAAAATAATTTCAAAATGCTTAATGCATTTTAATTTTGCCTATTATTAGACACATTTTGTAAAAAGTTAAACTAGTTTACGAGTTTTATATAACACAAATTTTCAAAATTTTATTTAGTAGCTTTTGTAGCACTTTTCTTAATGTACACATATTGATATTTTATCTGTTATACTGTGTTAGATGACATTCATTTTAAACCATGGATATTAATTTTAATAATATTTTGCAATGTGATACTTATAACAGATATCAAATAAAAATTATTTGTAAATTATATATTTATATTATTATTTTTTTTTAATAAAAATAATTTAAAAATGCTAAATGTATTTTAATTATGCCTACTATTACACATATTTTGTAAAATGTTAGAATAGTTTAGGAATGTTATGTAACACAAATTTTCAAAATTTTAATAATAGCTTATGTAGCACTTTTCTTAATGTGCACATATTGATATTTTATCTGTTATACTGTGTTATATGACATTCATTTTAAACATGGATATTAATTTTAACAATATGTTGCAATGTGATACTTATAACAGATATCAAATATCATTTATTTGTAAATTATTTATTTATTTTATTATTATTTTTTAATAAAAAAGAATTTCAAAATGTTAAATGTATTTTAATTATCCCTATAATTACTTATGTTTTGTAAAATGTTAGAATAGTTTAGGAATGTTATATAACACAAAATTTTAAATAGTTGCTTATGGAGCACTTTTCTTAATGTAAACATATTGAGATTTTATCTGCTATACTGTGTTAGATGACAAACATTATAAACATGCATATAAGATTTTAACAATATGTTGTATTGTGATACTTATACCAGAGATTGAATAACATTGAATTTTTAATTATTTAATATATATATATATATATATATATATATATATATATATTTAATCAAAAAGTATTTTAAAATGCTGATTGAATTTTAACTATGACTGTTAACACTCATATTTTGTAAACAGTAAGCATGGTTTAAGAATGTAATATAACACAAATTTTCAAATTTATTATTAGTTGCTTATGGCGCACTTTTCTTAATGTACACGTATTTATATTTTATCTGTAATACTGTGTTATATGACATTGATTATAAACATGCATGTAAATTTTAACAGTATGTTGTATTATTATTCATATACCTGAGATCCAAAAACATTGAATTTTTAATTATTATATTTTTTTTTATCAAAAGAATTTCAAAAAACTAAATGCATTTTAATTATGCCTGTTATTGCTCATATTTTGTAAAATGTTAGCATAGTTTAGGTATGTTATATAACACAAAATTTCAAAATTTTAATTAGTTGCTTATGCATCACTTTTCTTAATGCACACATATTGATATTGTCTCTATAATACTATATGACATTCATTATAAACATGCATATAAAATTTTAACTATATCTTGTACTGGGATTCTTATACCATAGATCCAGTAACATTGAAATTTTAATTATTTAATATATATATATATATTTTTTTGCTAAAAAGAATTTCAAAATGCTGAATGCAATTTAGTTATTTCTATTGTAATGTCACAGCTTGCTATATATTAAAAAAGAATAAAATATTCATCCATGATTCAACAATTCGCTATTAAAGAAAGAAAGAATAATTAAAATTAAGAAGACCGTGAACTGTTTGGAAAGAGCACGAGAAGTGAAGAACAAAATCCTGGTTGTTCTATGAATTAAAAAGTTGGATGTTTTTCTTTCTTCTGTAATGCTTGGGAGAAATGGTCTTTGAGATTATTTAACTGTATGTATTGTTAAAATACAAGTGAAATACACTGTGTAATTAGTGTAAATACAAGTAAAATTAAGCTGTATATTTATTTTAAAAAAGGCTCAGTTATTTGAAACGAAATACATTAACGAAATTCAAAGTAGCCTATTTCATAAAAACGGCGTACATTACACTATTAATACTTTGAATTGGTAAGCATAGTTCATGAATGCTATATAACACAAATTTTCAAAATTTTAATTAGTTGCTGATGCAGCACTTTTCTTAATGTAAACATATTGATATTTTTACTGTTATACTGTGTTATATGGCATTCATTTAAAAAATGCATATTAATTTTTGACAATGCGCTGTCTTGTGATTCTTATAATGGAGATCCAATAACATTGATTTTTCAATTATTTAAGAATATTTAAGAATATTTGTTATATCAAAAAGAATTTCAAAATGCTGAATACATTTTATTTATGATTATTATTACTCATATTTTGTAAAATGTTAACCTAGTTTAGGAATGTTATGTAACACAAATTTACAAAATTTGATTTAGTAGATTATGTAGCACTTTTCTTAATGTACACATATTGATATTTTATATGTTATACTGTGTTATATATATATAATGTTATATAACATTCTTATAAACATGCACATTCAATTTAACAATATATTGCATTCTGATACTTATAACTGAGATCAAACAACATTTATGTTTTAATTATTTATTTTATATTATTTTATTTTATTTTATTTTTTATAAAATAGAATTTCAAAATGCAAAATATATTTTAATTATGCCTATTATCACTTATATTTTGTAAAAGAACAGCACAGTTTAGGAATGTTATATAACACATATTTTCAAAATTTTAAATAGTTGCTTAGGCAGCACTTTTCTTATTGTAAATAAATTGATATTTTATCTGCTATTCTCCGTTATATAGCATTCATTATAAACATGCATATTAATTTTAACAATATGATCCAATAACTACGATTTTTTAGCTCTTTAACAATATTTCTTTTACATCAAAAATAATTTCATAAGGCTGAATGCATTTTAATTATGCCTATTATTACTCATATTATGTAAAATGTTAACCTAGTTTAGGAATGTTACATAACACAAATTTTCAAAATTTTAATTAGTAGTGCATGTAGAACTTTTCTTAATGTACTCATATTGATATTTTATCTGCTACACTGTGTTATGTGACATTCCTTATAAACATGCATATTATTTTTAACAATATGTTGCATTGTGATACTTATAACTGAGATCAAATAACATTTATTTTTTAATTATTTAATTATTTAATTTTTTTTTTAATAAAAAAGAATTTCAAAATGCGAAATGTATTTTAATTATGCCTATAATTACACATGTTTTGTAAAAAGTTAGCATAGTTCAGGAATACCATATAACACAAATTTTCAAAATTTAATTTGTTGCTTATGCAGCACTTTTCTTAATGTAAACATATTGATATTTGCTCTGTTATACTGTGTTATATGGCATTCATTTTAAAAATGAGTATTAATTTTAACAATACATTGTCTTGGGATTCTTATGAGTGCGATCCAATAACATTGATTTTTGAATTATTTAACAAGCTTTTATATCAAAAAGAATTTCAAAATACTGAATGCATTTTAGTTATGCCTAATATTACTCATATTTTGTAAAATGTTAACCTAGTTAAGAATGATATATAACACAAATATTCAAAATTTTAATTAGAAACTTATGTAGCACTTTTCTTAATGTACACGTATTGATATTTTATCTGTTATACTATGTTATATGACATTCATTATAAACATGCCTTTTAGTTTTAATAATATGTTGCATTGTGATACTTATAACTAAGATCAAATAACATTTATTTTTTAATTATTTATTTATTTTTTTATATATTTTGTAAATTGTTAACCTAGTTTAGGAATGCTATATAACACAAAATTTCAAAATTTTAATCAGTTGCTTATACAACACTTTTCTTAATGTAAACATATTGATATTTGCTCTGTTATACTGTGTTACATGGCATTCATTTTAAAAATGCGTATTAATTTTAACAATATGTTGCATTGTGATACTTATTACTGAGATCAAATAACATTTATTTTTTAAATGTTTAATTTTCTTTTAATAAAAAATACTTTCAAAAATCTTAATGCATTTTAATTATGCCTATTATTACTCATGTTTTGTAAAATGTTAAACTAGTTTAGGAGTGTTATATAACACAAATTTTCAAAATTTTAATTAGTAGCTTATGTAGCACTTTTCTTAATGTAAACAAATTGATATTTTATCTGCTATACTGTGTGACGGATTGCAATTCTAGAGGGACAAAATTATATATCGGAAAAAAAAATTTAATTAGAGGCGGCAGCCATTTACAATTAGTAAATAGTCACAATGTGTAAAAATAATCAACTGATTTCTTGACGAAACTAATGTACAGTCGGCCGAAAAATTATTCGAGCGTTAGCGAAATTTCCTATATAAAAAGTGTACTGAATACTGTTTTGCTAAACAAATCCTTCTCGAATAATGTTCTTAGACTGACCAAGAACATGGCTCGACAAGGATTTTTGTAATAAAACAGTTTTAAGTGTACCATTTTTATATAGGAATTTTCTCTAACGTTTGAATAATTTTTCGTCCTACTGTAAATGCAAATTTAGATACTAATTATAATGACTATGTAATATAATAAATATTTTTATTCGACAAAATTATTTCATGTTGCACTTTTCTTAATGTAAACAAATTGATATTTTATCTGCTATACTGAGTGACGGATTGCAATTCTAGAGGGACAAAATTATAAATCGGAGAAAAAATAATTTAATTAGAGGAGGCAGCCATTTACAATTAGTAAATAGTCACAATGTATAAAAATAAACAACTGATTTCTTGACGAAACTAATGTACAGTCGGCCTAAAAATTATTCGAGCGTTTATAAAAAGTGTATTGAATACTGTTTTGCTAAACAAATCCTTCTCGAATAATGTTCTAAGACTGACCAAGAACATGGCTCGACAAGGATTTTTGTAATAAAACAGTTTTAAGTGTACCATTTTTATATAGGAATTTTCTCTAACGTTTGAATAATTTTTCGTCCTATTGTAAATGCAAATTTAGATACTAATTATAATGACTATGTAATATAATAAATATTTTTATTCGACAAAATTATTTCATGTAGCACTTTTCTTAATGTAGACAAATTGATATTTTATCTGCTATACTGAGTGACGGATTGCAATTCTAGAGGGACAAAATTATAAATCGGAAAAAAAATAATTTAATTAGAGGAGGCAGCCATTTACAATTAGTAAATAGTCACAATGTATAAAAATAAACAACTGATTTCTTGACGAAACTAATGTACAGTCGGCCGAAAAATTATTCGAGCGTTAGCGAAAATTCCTATATAAAAAGTGTATTGAATACTGTTTTTCTAAACAAATCCTTCTCGAATAATGTTCTTAGACTGACCAAGAACATGGCTCGACAAGGATTTTTGTAATAAAACAGTTTTAAGTGTACCATTTTTATATAGGAATTTTCTCTAACGTTTGAATAATTTTTCGTCCTACTGTAAATGCAAATTTAGATACTAATTATAATGACTATGTAATATAATAAAAATTTTATTCGACAAAATTATTTCATTTATTCACTACCAATAGAACCTACAGATTCACTTTTTCCACTAACAAATGGTAAAAATAAATAAAATAATAAATAATAAATTAAAAATAAAAATAAAAGTAAAAATAAATATCTTCTTATGATGCAAATGGCTGCAAACTTACCTATATAAAAACTACAAGAAACGAGAAATAAAACACAACTAGAATTGACATGTGCAAAGATGTAGAAACGTTTTAGCGGACATCAAAACTTTGACTAAATTTAAAACAATTTTTATCACAAATTTGGTCTAATGTTATAAGATAAATATGGAAAGGAAAATTTATTAACGTATGAAAATCTAAACTTCATACCTCGATGCAAAATGACCATGCTCAAAAAAAGACATCGGAAAGACATATCTTCACAGCACGGCCTGTGAATGAAGCACATGAATATGACGGACTTCATGAAGAACTCGTAGGATCTTTTTTTCGTCGAAAGATTTGTAAAGGAAGACGGACACTTATTGTTATTATATTTTGAGCATAATCTGTCTAGGGTATCTACTTTGTCTTTGAAATGACAAAAATTATTATTTTGAGAACTGGTTTTTGGGATTTTGTCTCGCTAGATTTGGAATCAACCGGACTGTGTAACGGACGGGCAGAAGAAAAGAGAGGCAGATAGGTAGAGTAAATGAATTCATATTTAGTCTTAAACATTGTTAGAAAGTATTACTTACAAACTTTGAATAAACACCGTAAAATACAATAAACTCGCAACAATTGTTTCGGGTCGAAAAAACACACGACCCTTCATCAGGCGAATAGAGTAAGCACGAGTGCTGCAGTCAAAGTGGCAACGCACAAAATCGTTTAAAATGAAAAGAAAAACTTTGTAAAGTAGAAAGTAAATATAACTACTGGTGTGAGTAGAATTGTACAAGAAAACAAGAAAATGAATAAATGAGTGAGATTAAACATATAACAATCTAAGGATATCAAAAATTAAACGAAAATCTAAGTTACGTGAGTAATTTCCAAGCATCCGAGAAGAATGGAGTGGAAAAAATATCATTAACAAGATTTTTCGAATTTTTAAATATGTAAAATGCTTCATGAATATCTAAATGGGAGGAACAGACAGGAGATGAAATTATGTTAGTTTTGGAAAAATCAAAACAATGACCTTGAGACCAGCAGTGGGAAGCTATAAAAGATTTGGTAATATCTTAATTACGAACATTCCGACTGTGCGCATTTATTCTGTATTTCAAACGCCTCCTAGTTTGACCAATATAACCTAAGTTGCAGGATGAACACGGAATTAAATAAATTCCGGAACGGTTTTCGGTGGGAATGGGATCCTTAAGAGAAGATAATTTGATTTTATTGACGGGTTTGTAAATGACTTTGAAACCAAATGGTGAAAGAATCTTAGAGATTTTAAAAGAGAGTGAAGAATAAAAAGGTAAAACAACTGGGATGAGACTGTGATCGTTTAATTTGGGAGCAGAACGTTTAGGATTCTTAAATTTATATGGAGCTTTATCGATAATAGATGGGTTATAGCCACGAGAGAGAGCAAGAGATTTTAAAGAATTAATTTCTTTCGAAAGATTAGACGGATCAGAACAAATGTGTAAGGCACGATAAACATAAAAGTGTAAAAAGCAGACATTTTTTGTTGAGGGGCGTGGTTAGAGAGACCATGTGGCGGCAAAGAGACAGAGAATGGTTTTCTAAAAACAGTAGTTGAGAAACAATCCTTTTCTTTATTCACAAGAACGTCAAGGAAAGGCAAAGAGCAACCCTGTTCAACCTCAAAAGTGAATTCAATGCATGGGTCACTCGAATTGACCAAAGAAAGTAAATTAGACAAATCGACATCAGGGGAGACAAGAACGAAAGTGTCATCCACATACCTAAACAAGCGAGGAAATTTATATACACCGAAGAGTTTTTCTTCAAAATAGTGCATATAAATGTCGCAAAGTAAAGGAGAGAGAGGACTACCCATGGCCATACCATCATTTTGGGAATAACAAGTACCATTAAAAATGAAGGCAGTTTGCCTGATACACAAATGAACTACATTAACAAGCTCCTCAATTTCAATAGAAGAATAATGGAATTTACGTAGTCTTCTCTCTAAACAAACCAGAGCACCTTGAATCGGAACATTTGTAAAAAGTGATTTGACATCTAAAGAAATCATAGTATAGTTAGACGGAGAGATGCATTTAAGTTTGTCCACAAAATCATACGAGTTTTTTACAGTATGAAGATTAGTAGTAGTTAGATGAGAAAGAGAGTTTGAAAGAAATCGAGCAAGATTATAAGAAGCCGTACCAATATTAGACACAATAGGCCGAAAGCAGAGAGTGGGTTTAGAAAGTGTTAAAAATGCTTAACACAACGAAAATACTGTCCTAAATTCCCAACTGTAGCACTCAATGTATCTGAATATTTTAGCGTATCCAAGTAAATCTGAAGTTTAAGCATATCATATTCTATACAAATTATTATTGCAGCATATTAGAAATAAATATCGTTATTCTTTTTTAATGATTTTCGCAGTAAAATCATATTTAAATGGGATTTATAAAAATGTCTCCCCTAAAACGGAGTACATGAGGCATTTTTGAGGGTGTTCCTGTACAAAAACCAGTTATACAGAACCTATTAATACCACTTTAAATAAGGAACATTACATAGTGAACTTAACAACCTATATCATTTTAAGAAATTCAAAAAATATTTACGAATGCTTCAAACGGTCAGCCGATCAGATACACAATTGGACATTTGAATAGACAGATACACAAATTCAAATCATATTCCCACTAACACATTGTTCGAAAGTCTTGAAAGTGCTTAGTATAAACGAAACTGTAATTCTAGAAAATTTCCAAAAATAGCCTTTAATATAACTGAATATTTTTGTGTGGCACTGTAAATATTGATGTCGATCATACTATATTCTGTCAAAAGCATACTTTTGCTCATACGAATATCATTTTTTGATTTTATTAAAACTTCTAAAAAATATAAAGTTATTAATATATTATTTTTAGAAATACCTCTCATAGAACACAATGCTTTGAAAATTTTTCATGTGTCCCTGTCAAAAACAACCGGTGGTATTTACCTTTATTCAATAGGAAACATCAAATAGTGACCTTAAATAACATGTTCCAATTTAAATAAGATTTGTGTAAAGAAAAGATGCTAAAATATGGCGAACACAATGCTTAACTCTGGAATATGGTATATGACATATTTGAAAAAAAATTAGATAACCTTTATATAGAGTATGATTATGTTTTACATCGAATTGCAAGTTTACAACACTTTTATATACATATTGGGTTGGTTTACGTCATTTAATGCTAAGCTACAGGCAGTTTGAGAAGGTCTAGGTTACGCCCCTCAGGGATGGTAACTATATTTCTTAAAAATTTTTAGAGTAAGTATGTTTATCGGTTGATTGGATGTACGTTGAACTATTGTTATTGTACAGGCAACTTGGGAAAGAGTAGGACTAAAAAAAGATACGTTGTCTAATACGCGAGCCGGTCTAAGACTACTGTGTACACTAATTATATTAAAAACACTTTAAAAATACGTATAATTAAATTTTATTTAAAAGATGTTAAAAATTTTAACCGAAGCTTTCCGCTTTAAAATAATAAAGCCTTATCAGGGATCTCTATTACTCTTTTTAAACTCTTTTTCTAAAAAGAGTAATAATAATTACAAGATAAAAAGAACTTTTTATATAAAATGTTTTAAGTTTTTTTTTAAATTATATAAACGCTACCGCACGCAGCGGGGACACAAAACATTTGGCTAAATGTATTAAAAATTGCCTTGTCACCGTGTTTTGGCCTATTCCGATTCAATTTCCTAAAAAGAGAAAATATATTTATATATGTGCGGACGATAAACTAAAATCCTAAATTAATTTTTTCTTTAATGAAAATATCTGAGATAAAGATTCCTATTTATTTCCAAACGATAAATTCCATTCTCACTAATAGCAGTAGCGAAAATTCACAAATACCAATATTGACTTCTCTTTTCTTTTCTTTTTTTGGAGACGATGGCGTCGGGAACAAAAAAAACAATGCAATAATAGAAACTATTTGCAAGTTCTGATAGTTCTCCTTTATTACAGTGTAATTTTTAATTGATAAATTTGTTAATTAGGGACCCTAGGTGTGGTCCGTATACATGCAATCACAATTTTGATCCTCCACGGAAGGAATGAAAAAATGCATTCATAATTGGACAATAGTAGCAATTTTGGGTCATCCGGAGAAT
The DNA here is from genome assembly GCA_963930645.1 of Salticus scenicus. NCBI lineage: Eukaryota > Metazoa > Arthropoda > Arachnida > Araneae > Salticidae > Salticus > Salticus scenicus. The sequence goes on from CAWVNO010001803.1 coordinate 344,977, forward strand.
GAAAGTTCACTTTCTCATGGCGAACTTGCGTAGCGAGTAACTGTATATCCTTGTAAACATAACAATTCTATTATGACGCAGTATGGAGAGATTTGATTGGTTCATTTGATTTTCATTGATTTGACTGTATTTTACATTGCACTAGAGCTACATTCTGGGGAATTAGGCGATGTTTGATTGGTTCAATTATTTTCATTGATTTGAGTGTATTTTGCATTGCAGTAGAGCTACATTATGGGGGAATTAGGCGATATTTGATTTTCATTGATTTGAGTGTATTTTACATTGCATTAGAGCTACATTTTGGGGAATTAGGCGATATTTAATTGGTTCAGTTATTTTTCATTGATTTAAGTGTATTTTACCATGCACTAGAGCTACATTACTTGTAATTAGGCGATATTTCATGGTTCATTTGATTTTCTTTAATTTGAGTAGATTTTACATTGCACTAGAGCTACATTATGGGAAATTAGGCGATATATGATTGGTTCATTTGTTTTTTATTGATATAAGTGTATTTTACATTGCACTAGAGCAACATTATGGGGGAATTACGCGATATTTGATTGGTTCATTTGATTTGTGTGTATTTTACATTGCAATAGAGCTATATTATGGGGGAATAAGGCGATATTTGATTGCATCATTTGTTTTTCATTGATTTGACTGTATTTTACATTGCATTAGAGCTACATTTTGGGGAATTAGGCAATATTTTATTGGTTCATTTGTTTTTCATTGATTTAAGTGTGTTTTACATTGCACTAGAGTTGCATTATGGGGGAATTACGCGATATTTGATTGGTTCATTTGATTTGTGTGTATTTTACATTGCACTAGAGCTACATTATGGGGGAATAAGGCGATATTTGATTGGATCATTTGTTTTTCATTGATTTGAGTGTATTTTACATTGCATAAGAGCTACATTTTGGGGAATTAGGCGATATTTAATTGGTTCCTTTGTTTTAAATTGATTTAAGTGTGTTTTACATTGCAATAGAGCTACATTATGGGGAATTATGCGATATTTGATTGGTTTATTTGATTATTATTGATTTGAGTGTGTTTAACGTTGAAGTAGAGCTACACCATGAGGAGATAGGAGATCAATGATTTAAGTGTATTTTACTTTGCACTAGAGCTACATCATGTGGAATTAGGCGATTTTAGATTGTTTAATTTGTTTTTCATTGATTTTAGTGTATTTTACATTGCGATAGAGCTACATTATGGGGGGGGGGAATTAGGCGATATTTGATTGGTTCATTTGATTTGTGTGTATTTTACATTGCACTAGAGCTACATTATTGGTGAATAAGGCGATATTTGATTGGTTCATTTGTTTTTCATTGCTTTCAATGTATTTTACAGTGCGCTAGATCTACATTATGGGGAAATAGGCGATATTTGATTGTTCATTTGTTTTTCATTGATTTAAGTGTATTTTACAATGCACTAGAGCTACATTATGGGAAATTAGACGATATTTATTTTTATTGATTTTAGTGTGTTTTTCATTGCACTAGAGCTATATTATGGGTTATTAGCCAATATTTGATTGAATCATTTGTTTTTCATTGATTCCGGTGTATATTATATTGCTCTAGAGCTACATTATGGGGAATTAGGCGATATTTGATTAGTATTTGATTTTCATTGATTTGAGTGTGTTTAACGTTGAAGTAGTGCTACATCATGAGCAGATGGGAGATCAATGATTTGAGTGTATTTTACTTTAAACTAGAGCTACATTATGTGGAATTAGGAGATATTTAAATGGTTCATTTGTTTTTCATTGATTTGAGTGTGTTTTACATTGCACTAGAGCTACATTATAGGAAATTATGCGATTTTAGATAGTTTCATTTGTTTTTCATTCATTTGATTGTATTTTACATTGCGATAGAGCTACATTATGGGGGAATTAGGCGATATTTGATTGGTTCATTTGATTTGAGTGTATTTTACATTGCACTAGAGCTACATTATGGGGATTTAGGCGATATTTCATTGGTTCATTTAATTTTCATTGATTTAAGGGTATTTTACATTGCATTAGAGCTACATTATTGGGATTGGGCGATATTTGATTGGTTCATTTGATTTTCATTGATTCAAGTGTATTTTACATTGCACATTATGGGGAATTAGGCGATATTTGATTGCTTTATTTGATTTTCATTGACTTGAGTGTGTTTTACGTTGAAGCAGAGCGACATCATGAGGAGTTAGGAGATCAGTGATTTGAGTGTATTTTACTTTGCACTAGAGCTACATTATATGGAATAAGGAGATATTTGATTGGTTCATTTGTTTTTCATTGATTTGAGTGAGTTTTACATTGAACTAGAGTTACATTATGTAAAATTAGGCGATATTAGATTGATTCATTCGATTTTGATTGATTTAAGTGTATTTTGCATTGCACTAGAGCTATATTATGAGAAATTAGGCGATATTTGTTTGGTTCATTGGTTTTCCTTGTTTGAGTGTATTTTTCATTACACTAGAGCCACATTATGGGGGAATTAGGCGATATTTGATTGGTTCATTTGTTTTTCATTGATTTTAGTGTATTTTACATTGCACTAGAGCTACATTCCGGGGAATTAGGCGATATTTGATTGGTTCATTTGATTTGTGTATATTTTACATTCCACTAGAGCGACATTATGGGGAACTAGGTGATATTTGATTGGTTCATTTGATTTTCATTCATTTAAGTGTATTTTGCATTGCTCTAGAGCTACATTATGAGGAATTAGGCTATATGTGATTGTTTCTTTTGTTTTTCAGTTATTTGAGTGTATTTTACATTGTGCTAGAGGTATATAATGGAGAATTAGGCGATAATTGATTGGTTCATTTGTTTTTCATTGATTTAAGTTTATTTTACACTGCACTAAAGCTACATTATGGGGAATTAGCTGATATTTGATTGGTTCATTTGATTTTCATTGGTTTGAGTGTATTTTACATTGCACTAGAGCTACATTTTAGGGATTTAGGCGATATTTGATTGGTTCATTTGTTTTTCATTGATTTGCGTGTATTGCACGTTGACGTTGAGCTACATCATGAGGAGTTAGGAGATCATTGATTTGAGTGTATTTTACATTGCACTAGAGCTACATTATGTGGAATTAGACGATATTTGATTGGTTTATTTTATTTTTATTGATGTGAGTGTGTTTTACGTTATATTAGAGCTACATTATGTGGAATTAGGAGATATTTGATTGGTTTATTTGATTTTCATTGATTTGAGTGTGATTAACGTTTAACTGGAGCTACGTCATGAGAAATTAGGAGAGATTTGATTGATTTATTTGATTTTCCTTGATTTGAGGTAAGGGTGTCCAGCGATGTTTTTTTGGTTTTAACATGCTTGACAGTGATTGTCGCGGAACCGAGTTACGTGAGTTTTCAGATTCCTGCTCTGCGAGGTAGGGATGTCCAGTGATGTTTTTTTTTTTTGGTTTTAACATGCGCTTTAGTAATTGCCGTGGAATCGAGTTACGTCATTTTCTGATACACTATGGAAATTTTGCGATGATGTGGGAGTTGCACCTAATATACAGTTATCAAATGTTGCTGAATGTTTTCAAATTATTTAGTCGCCAGTTCTAATAATGGGATGTTTAGCCCAATCAGCCAATCGTGTATTTCTTTATTGCTTGAATGGATTTAACGTCACACCTGTTTTAAGGTATTGGAATTTTGGACCGTCTAGTCGTTACCGTTTAATGTACCGTAACTGACATAAATAAAAATTTCAAAGATTATCCTTATTTTTCGTATGAGTGTGTTTTATGTCACAATAGTACTACATTATAGGAGTACCAGATGAAGTGACGCCCGCGACTAACATACTGTGACTAATATCTGTTGAATGGTTTTAGAGTACTTTTATTTATCGGTTACGTGGTTAAAATGTCACATTAGTGTTACGTTATTGGGAAATGATGACGGTCTGGGAAATACAAACTAACGTACCATGTCTGATATATATTTAAATTTTTTAGAGTACTTTCAACTAAAGGATGAGTAATTTTTGCATATCTTTAGTGGTGCACTATTTAAATTTAACGATGGGCTGAGACTTGACTTCAGATAAGTAACAGTCGGCAGCAAAAGTGTCCGTGCCTTAGCCACTAATTACGATATAAAAAATGTAAAGTCCATGCTGTTTCGTTACATAAATCCTTGTCGAATCATGTCCTTAGACTAACTAAGAATTTGATTCCAGAAGGATTTATTTGACAAAGCTGTATTACATTCGGCAGCAAAAGTATCCGAGAACTAGAAATAATCCCTATCTATAAATGTACACTTAATACTATTTTGTTAAATAAATCCTTGCTGAGTGATGTTCTTAGTCATGCTAAGGACATGTTCGACAAGGATTTATTTAACAAAACAGTATTAAGGGTACATAAAAATGAAACACTTCCAGTTGCAAAGCCGTTTGCAGGCGTTCCAAAATCTGCTTTTTTGTATACCGTCGGCAGCATAAGTATATGAGCACTAGCAAAAATTCCTATTAAAAAAAAGCACACTTGACATTGTTTTGTTAAATAAATTCTTATCTAATCTTGTTCTTAGACTGACTAAGAACAGGATTCGACAAGGATTTATTTAACAAATGTGCATTAGGTACAGTCGGCTGTAAAATTATTCGAGCACTAGCAATAATCCTTGCCAAAAAAAAGTACACTTAATACAGCTTTCTTAAATAAATCCTTGTTGAGTCATGTTCTTAATCAGTCTAAGAACATGATTCGACAAGGATTTACTTAGAAAAACAGTCTTAAGTGTACTTTTTAAATATAGGAATTATTGGCTAGTGCTCGAATAATTTTGCAGCCGACTGTATACATTTTTCACATAGGAATTTTCACTAGTGGTCTGTTACTTTTGCTGCCGACTTGCAAAATTTACGTCATCGAAATTGCAAGCGTTCCGTTTGTATGTAACCCTAAGTGTACTTGTTTGATATCGGAATTATTGACTAGTGTTAGAATTCTTTTGCTGCCGACTGTAAGTGTACTTACTTTAGACAGGGATTATTGCCGATGCTTTTATACTTTTCCTGTCGACTGTACAGTCGGCTGCAAAATTATTCGAGCACTAGCCAATAATTCCTATGTTTAAAAAGTACACTTAAGACTGTTTTGCTAAGTAAATCCTTGTCGAATCATGTTCTTAGACTGATTAAGAACATGACTGGACAAGGATTTATTAAACAAAGCTGTATTAAGTGCACTTTTTTTTGGCAAGGATTATTGCTAGTGCTCGAATAATTTTGCAGCCGACTGTAACTTGTCAATTTATTTACAAGCGGGCTTCGAGAGTCATGCATACAAATCTGATGTGTACGTTATCAATGAATGCCAATAAATGCCAATAAAATGACTCGCAGATTTTATTAACATAAGAGATGTGTGAATACTATGAATAAAAAATTTTCTGGAGAAGTTTCTGGCAGGCTGAAGAGTTCAAGAAACTTACAGCCGACAGCAAATACATCCAAGCACTAGCCAATAATTCCGATGTCAAAAGAGTACGCTTAATACAGTTTTCTTAAATATATCCTTATTCAATTGCGCTCTTGGACTGACTAAGAACATGACTCGGTATGGATTTATTTAACAAAGCAGTATTAAGTATACTTTTTCTTGACAGGGATTATTGCTAGTGCTCGGATGCTTTTGATGCTCACTGTACAGCCGTTTCCCGCAGTTACTATTCTCGCACTTTGTATGGAATTGAGTATACTGGAATGTCCCACTTTTGGCAGCATAACTGTTCACTCGGAATTATTGGCTAGTGCTTGAATACTTTTTTTCTCGATTGTGGGAGTGATTTCAAGACAGTCGCTAATTGCTCACAGCCTACAGAATGCAGCAAAAGTATCCAAGCTCTGGCTATAATGCCTATCTAAAAATGTACACTTAATACTGCTTTGTTAAATAAATCTTTGTCATGTTCTTAGTCAGTCTAAGAAAATGATTCGACAAGGAATTTTTTAACGAAACAGATTTAAGTGTACCATTTTTATATCGGAATTATTGGCTAGTACTCGGATACTTTTGTAGCCGATTTTATTTGTTTTGTACCATTCAAATACAATCGGCTTCAAGAATATTCCCTTCAACATCAATCTGAACATTAACCTCTACCTAAGGAAAGATTTCCTTAAATTTTTTAGCATAGTTCTAGGAAAAAATTGTAGATAGATCATTCTTGCATTCATCCTTCTTATCCGAATGGCTTATCCCGTAGTGCTCCACTATATAGACGTAAACCCATCTCAGCAGTTGAATAAGTTACTTTATTAATTAAAAGAAATGACACACACCGTATTCGTGAAGCTATCCGAAGACTGTCATCAATTGCAGATGATTTAGCACAATGTAACATAAAACCTACTGAAACTATAGAACAAAATACTGTATACTTTAATAACTGACAGTTACCTTACTTTTCAGTCGAGTCCTAGACAGTCTAGAATTGCCTGTAGTTCAGCATTAACCTCCGTAGAACCTTGCTAAGAAAAATGTATTCTAAAATTTTCGGACCTCGGTAGCCCAGTCGGTAGAGAGCCGAGAAAATTATACCCCTGGGGGGTCACCGAAGCGGGAGAGCCCTCCCTTCCGTGGAGGATCAAAATTGCGATGGCACGTCTCCGGACCACCTCTAGGGGTGAGTCCCAGACCGTCGCCAATTGCCCATCTGCGCACCACTAGTGCGACGTAAAGCCCAACCAACCAACCAACCGGATGGCATTAAATGTTAATGTGATACATATGTTAAACGAGATCATTTATTTGCGACTTTAATCATTATCCAACAAAAAGTATGAGTTAAAATTTAGCTAACATGATTTAAAAAAAAAAAAAAAGTGAATTAAATAATATTAAAAAAAAAAATGAAGCGTTTTACGATCCCACGTAATCAGATCATAAAAACGAAAAACAAGTTTAGTATTCTTTTAAATTTCGATAAACTAATTTAATGCCTTAATTTCGATGATCTTTTTATAGTCAGTTGCAAAAGTATCCGAGAAACAGCAATAATCCTGTTTAAGAAAAGTACACTTAATACTGCTTTATCAAATAAATCCTTGTCGAGCCATGTAATTAGTCAGTCTAAGACCCTGATTCGACAAGTATTTGTTTAACAAAACAAAATTTAGTGTTGTTTTCTAGTATCGGAAATATTGGTTAGTGCTCGAATGCATTTGCTGCTGACTTTAAACGTATTTCAACAGATCTCCTGCCTCGGTGACTCCCAGAAGTATGGTGGAGAATCAAAATTGTGGTGGCATGTCTCCGGACCACCTCTAGGTGTCCCATACCGTCGCCAATTGCCCTTTCGCGCAGCACTAGTGCGACGTAAAACCTAACCATCCAACCAACCCAGAAGTATGATTATGATAGGAACATGGTGGACAATGCGGCCATGATAGATTTTACGTGCACCAGTCACCATTAGTTTACACGACGGTCTTTGGCCGTGTGGAGTACCAAACTCGCGATCTTACAGTTACGAGCCTGGCACTGTATTGACTGGACTACCGCAGCCCTGTAACATTACAGGATGCACTTGTTCTGCCAATATGTCCAGGTATTGCATGGCTTTTTGTTTTCCTTGAACTACATTCGGCAGCAGAAGTATCCGAGAATTAGTCAATAATTCCGGTATCTAAAAGTACACTTAATACGGTTTTGTTAAATAAATCCTTGTTGAATCACCTTCTTAGTGTGACTAAAAACATGACTCGACAAGGATTTATTTAACAAAGTACTAGCAATAATCCCCGTCAAGAAAATTAACCTTAATACTGCTTTGTTAAATAAATCCTTATCGAGACATGTTCTTTGTTCATCTAAGAATATGATTCGACAAGGACTTATTTAACAAAACAGTTTTAAGTGTACTTTTTTGATACCAGAATTATTGGTTAGTGTTCGGATACCGACAGTACTCCGTAGACCATATAAATTATTTATTACGCAGAACTAAGGACGATCTTAAACCCAACGAACTAACCGTAGACGAATTTTGCCTCTTTGCACCAGTCACCATTAGTTTACACGACGGTCTTTGGCCGAGTGGAGTACCAAACTCGCGATCTTACAGTTACGAGCATGGCACTGTATTGACTGAACTACCGCAGTCCTGTAACATTACAGGATGCACTTGTTCTGCCAATATGTCCAGGTATTGCATGGCTTTTTGTTTTCCTTGAACTACATTCGGCAGCAGAAGTATCCGAGAATTAGTCAATAATTCCGGTATCAAAAAGTACACTTAATACGGTTTTGTTAAATAAATCCTTGTTGAATCACCTTCTTAGTGTGACTAAAAACATGACTCCACAAGGATTTTTTTAACAAAGTACTAGCAATAATCCCCGTCATGAAAATTAACCTTAATACAGCTTTGTTAAATAAATCCTTGTCGAGACATGTTCTTTGTTCATCTAAGAATATGATTCGACAAGGACTTATTTAACAAAACAGTTTTAAGTGTACTTTTTTGATACCAGAATTATTGGTTAGTGTTCGGATACCGACAGTACTCCGTAGACCATATAAATTATTTATTACGCAGAACTAAGGACGATCTTAAACCCAACGAACTAACCGTAGACGAATTTTGCCTCTTTGTGTCACTGAGGCAGGGAAGCCATCAACACCGTGGAGGATCAAATTTGTGATTGCATGTCTTCCAACCATCCTTAGGGGTGCATCCCAGAGCAGCACAAAATACCCATAGTGCAGTACTTGTCCAATGTTAATCCCGGCTATTCAATGTGCTCTGAAGCTATTATGCTGTATTAACCCTTATACCGGAACATCGGTCTCTGAGACCGCTAAAGGTTAGGCTTAGTTCAGGAAATTGCGGATGCAGATTCCTAGAATACGGTACCGGCCCGTTTGGCGATAAACGTCGAAGACGCCAAGTCTATTTAACTGCAGCACTAGTGCGACGTAAAATACACTCAACCTGTAGAGGATGGCATATCTCAGAACAACCCTATAATGAGTCCCGGACCGTTGCCAATTGTCCACAGCGTGGCTCTAGTGCAACGTAAAATCTGTTCAAACAAGGAAACTACCCTTTGGGATTGGAAGAGTGAGCAGGGTCCGGAGCCGCTTACTGTTGACGGTTGGTTGGTTGGTTGGTTGGATGAGTTTTACGTCGCACTAGTGTTGCGCAATGGGCAATCCCCTTAATGTTGAAAAAAAAAACATGTAAAATGTCATGAGGATATTAGGAATCTCAATTTTTGAGCGCTAACAGCACATTGCCAATAATTGCAACTTCTTTCTAAAAGTTTTGTTTTTTAAGTTTGCTTTTCTTAGTACAGTCGGTAACAAAAGTCTCCGAACACTAGCAAAAATTCCTATGAAAAAAATGTACACTTAATACAGTTTTGTTAAATAAATCGTTGTCGAATCCTGTTCTTAGTCAGTCTAAAAACAGGATTCATTTAACAAAACTGTTTTAAGTGTACTTTTTTTTATATAGAAATTTTTGCTAGTGTTCGGAGACTTTTGTTGCCGACTGTATAATACCAAACTTCCCCGACAGGTGATGTTATTCAGTGGGGAAATATGCTTCCACAATTGATGATTATTTAAATTCCATTTTCACATTTAGAAAATTTCACAACCGTTAAATTTGCACTCATTTTCTAAAATAGTTTAATTATTTTTATTTTTTACATTTTATTTTTGAATAAAAAATAATAATACAAATAAAAAATAAAAAAATAAACTGCATTTTTTTTTTTTTTTTTTTTGGGGGGGGGGGGGGGGCTAGAAAATAAAATGCAAAAAGCCAATTTTCGGAAAAAGGATATTAGGTAATGGGTATTGTGGAAACAGATATCCTCACAGAATAACATTGCTTTTGACTACTGGCAAGAGTACAGTCGGTAACAAAAGTGTCCGAACACTAGCAAAAATTCCTATATAAAAAAAGTACACTTAATGCAGTTTTGCTAAATAAATCCTTGTCGAATCGTGTTCTTAACCAGTCTAAGAACAGGGTTCGACAAGGATTTATTTAGCAAAACTGTATTAAGCGTACTTTTTTTACATAGGAAATTTTGCTAGTGTTCGGATACTTTTGTTACCGACTGTACATTCGGCAGTGACAAACTGCCAAAATTGGTGACTGTCCCCAATAAATTGAGACATTCAGTCACTTTAGTTAATCCCCTAATTTCAGGACATTTGGTCACTCTAGTTTAAATATCACATGACAGCTACGTAATGAGCAATTTCTGGAAGTCTAGAGTCCACCCCAACAAGTGGTCCAGGACGAGGCATGTCATTACCATTGTGTGTACCAGCAAAAGTATCCGAGCACTAGCAATAATCCCTCTAAAAAAAAGTACACTTAATACTGCTTTGTTAAATAAACCCTGTCGAGTCATGTTCTTAGTCTAACAACATGATTCAACAAGGATTTATTTAACAAAACAGTGTTAAGTGTAATTGTTTGGCATCGGAATTATTTTCTAGTGCTCGGATACTTTTATTGCCGGTTGTACAAGAAAGCTCAGCAATCACTTAGACACACGAATGTACTCTTTGTACACATGAAAAAAAAAAAAAAATGACTGTGTAACCCTCATTGAGCAGATATACTAGTAGAGTACGGATTCCCTATATTGTCTATGGAGAAAATTTCCCGGAACATCACTACGGTTTTTGCGCCTTCTTTTGGTAATAATCGCTGTCTTGGCAACTGGTTCTTGGGATTTTGCATGTTTTTAATGGTTTGTTCCTCTTACCACCAAAACTCTAAACAAAAGTCCCTCTCGGGGTCACCGAAACGGGAGAGGATTCCTACCGTGGAGGATCAAAATTGTGATGGCATGTCTCCGGACCACCTCTAGAGATGTGTCCCAGACCGTCGCCAATTGCCCATCTGAGCAGCACTAGTGCGACGTAAAACCCAACCATTCATTCATCCAAACAAAATTCAAACGGAACAGCTTTTAAACAATAACAAGGATTAGGTTACTTGCTTTCCATTTCAGCTAGTGTAGGTTTTGGTATATGTTTAATTTACACCCAATCGAAATATAAAACAGCGATAACAAAGGTGGAGGAAACTTGCCTTGGTGGAATTTTCATGTCGGTTTGGTGGATGATTTGACTAAATGGTGGAGATCTGATGTTGGATAGCAAAACGGTTACTAGTCCGGGGTGTACTCTAATATCTTGTCGATGGTACCGCTTGTGAATGCATCTCAAAGTGCACGAAATTCGGTAACTCAATACTCGAAACAGGGTGACAAAATTTCTTCCAATCCGAGCGCAGACTCATTTCCTGTAGTTCGAAAAATAATAAGAAATTGTTTATTTATAACTTTTTATTAGTGTGGTTATTTAGAATTCAAAAATCAACGCCGTAATTACATTCGTTTAATAATTTTAATGCTTCGTATTTATGAAAGTACTCTAAACTGGTCACTATAAACATATTAAAAAAGAATAATTTCAGAAACCAGATGATTCAATCATATAATATACCAAATTATAGCTCTGGGGGTCACCTAATCGGGCAGGATCAAAATTATGATGGCACGTCTCCGGACCATCCTTAGGGGTGCGTCCCAGACCGTCGCGAATTACCCGTTGCGCAGTACTAATGCGGCATTAAATCCAATCAACCATCTGATATCCTATCGTCCCTATAATACGTCATGGTTGAGAAAGTAAAGTTATGGCTGCAAGAATTCATAATTTATCGCCACGAAATTTCGCTAAATACATTCAGTACCTTTTTCTAAAAATAGCGGTCTGTGAGACCGGTGTTCCCGGTAAGCATGATGAAAACATGTTCCGGGCAAAGGGTTAAACATATACCTCAAATTAAAAATGCAGTAATACAGTACAATATAAATTTTTCAATTAAAGAAAAAAGTAATAAAAGTAACATTTAAGGTAAGCTCACCATTAGTGGACACTTTAAGGACATTATTCTGGCTATTTTTGTGTAAATTTTAATGATATACAGTCGGTAACAAAAGTGTCCGAACACTAGCAAAAATTCCTATGTAAAAAAAGTACACCTCATACGGTTTTATTAAATAAATCCTTATCGAATCTTGTTCTTACACTGACTAAGTACTGGATTCGACAAGGATTTGTTTAACAAATCTGCATTAAGTGCACTTTTTTTACATAGGAATATTTCCTAGTGTTCGGACACTTTTGTTACCGACTGTACAGTCGGCTGCAAAATTATTCGAGCACTAGCAATAATCCTTGCCAAAAAAAAGTGCACTTAATACAGCTTTGTTTAATAAATCCTTGTCCAGTCATGTTCTTAATCAGTCTAAGAACATGATTCGACAAGGATTTACTTAGCAAAACAGTCTTAAGTGTACTTTTTAAACATAGGAATTATTGGCTAGTGCTCGAATAATTTTGCAGGCGACTGTAGACTGAAAACATAATTAACGTGTCACACCTTTATTAACTCTTTCTTTATATGAATGTGTTAAGGTTGGTTGGTTGGTTGGGTTTTGCAGAGCACTAGTGTTGCGCAGATGGGAAATTGGCGACTGTCTGGGACACACCCCTAGAGATGGCCCGGAGACATGCCATCGCAATTTTGATCCTCCATGAAGGGATGGCCCTCCCGCTTCGGTGACTTCCAGAGGTATAATTTTTATGAGAACATGGAGGACATTGCGGCCACGACAGATTTTACGTGCACCAGCCACCATTAGTGTACACGACGGTCTTTCGTCGGCTCGAGTTCGGAACCAGCAGTCTTCCATTACGAGGCCGGCGCTCTACCGACTGGACTACCGCGGGCCGAATGTATTAAGGAAACTGCTAAATGTACCATTTTTATGTGTAAAAATAAAAGATTTCGGAGAGCTTAAAATGAGCCAGTAGTGGACCCCTCTTTGTTCCAGTAGTGGACATCCTTGATTGAAATCGATTGAGTAGGTTTTATGTCATACTAGTGCTACATTAGGGATAATTAGCGGCGTTTTAGGGTACACGCCTAAGGGTGGTTTGAAGACATGCCATCACAATTTTGATCCTCCACTTAGTGGATATTACACATTTTTGAATTTTTGCTTTAAAATAGAGTCAAAATCCAACCAAAAGCCACATTTCTTGAGAACAGTCCCCACTTTTAGCAGTTTGTTTTCAAATACATAAATCCCCATTGAGAATGAAATTTAGAGTTGAGACTTGGGTGGGTTTTACGGCGCAGTGGTGCTATGCTATGGACAAATGGCGACGATCTGGGATCACAGTTAAGGATCGTCCAGAAATGTGTTATAATAGTTTTGGTTGTGTGGTTGGTTTAACGTCGCACTAGTGCTGCGATATGGGTAATTCCATCACAGTTTGAACCTATACGAAACGGAATGGCTTCCCTGCTTCGGTGACGCTCAGAGATATAATTTTGGATTGGAAACGTTAAAGTGGTAATAATGCATTTCGGTTAATTACTTTTTTTTTTTTTTTTACATCGTCACTTTCTTTCATGGTCTGATATCATTTCCGACTTTTTTTTATATCATTTGTGTCAGGTAAATCTTTTAGATTTTGAAGTAAAGAAAACGTAATTCTGACTACAAAAATAAATTAAGTTTCCTATTTTGTATTTATATACATGATGTCAGATTTTTAAAATATATTTGATGAAATGTCAGTAAGACATTTTTAGCCCCAAAACGGCTGGAGTTGAAACTGAGTGTATTTAATGCATTGAGTAAAGATAGAAGAAGAGTGCGGATTCCTTATTCTGACTATGGAAAAAAACTCCGCGAACATCACTGCAGCTTTTGCGCCTTCTTTTGGCGATAATCGCTTTCTTGGCAACTGGTTCTTGGGACTTTGCATGCTTTAAATGGTTTGTTCTCTTACTACTAAAGCTCCAAAGAAAAGTCAAACAGAACAGCTTTCAATGAATAACACACTTTCCTTGGAGGATAAAAAATGTGATGCCATGTATTCGGACAACCTCTAGGGGTGAGTCCCAGACCGTCGCCAATTGCCCATTGCGCTGCACTAGTGCGACGTAGAACTCAACCAACCTACAACCATCAATCAATAACAAGGATTAGATTATTTTCTTCTCATTTCAGCTAAGATTGTGGTTTGTGTTCAATTTATCTCCAATCGAAAGAAAAAACAGCGATAACAAAGGTGGAGGAAACTTCCTTTGGCGAAAAGACGTGGAATGTCGGTTTGGCGGTAGTTTGGCAATGAATTGGTGGAATGATGGGTATGTGTTGTTCGGAAACAGAAATGTTACTAGTCCTGGGTCTACTCTAATATCTAGTCGATGATTTAATGTGTCATTAAATTTGCAATAGATTATTAGCGATAGTCTGAGAGACTCCGTAAAAAGTGGTGTGAAGAAATGCCAACACAGTTTCGATCCTCTACAAATGAGATGGCTTCTTCCTTTACAGTCGGCAGCAAAATTATTCGAGCGCTAGCAATAATTCCTATGTACAAAAAGTACGGCGAATACTGCTTTGTTAAATAAATACTTCTCGAGTCATGTTCTTAGTCATTCTAAGACATGATTCGACAAGGATTTATTTAACAAAACAGTATTAAGTGTAAATTTTTTACATAGGAATTAATGCTAGTGTTCGAGTAATTTTGCTGCCAATAGTAAGTGTTTTTAGGAGATAAACTGTCACATTTTGATCTTATACTGAAGGATTGGTTTCCTTTTTTTTGCATCACCACGTCTTTCACGCGAAATTGATAACTTGATGGAGCATAACTAATAAACAAGAACACTGTCACGCCAATCTCTCGGACTCTAAGTAAAACAATCATAAGAGATATAATTCCCTAAATATCAATATCCTCCATGTTCCCATCCAAATTAAACGTCTTGGGGTCACCAAATGTCTTCAGACTATTCTTTGACGGTGAGTTCCAGATTGTCGCCAATTGCTCATAATGCACAGTCGGTAACAAAATTCTGCGAACACTAGTAAAAATTCCTATGTAAAAAAAGTACACTTATTACAGTTTTGTTAAATAAATCCTTGTCGAATCCTGTTCTTAGTCAGTCTAAAAACAGGATTCGACAAGGATTTATTTAATTTTACATAGGAATTTTTGCTAGTGTTCGGATACTTTTGTTACCGACTGTAACACTATAAAATCCACTCATTTTCAACCCTCTAAATGCTGACTGCAGTTATGCTATTCAATACCGATGTTTTAATGGGAACCGAGCTTAACCAACTGGGTTCAATATGGAACCCATAAAAAAAAAAAAAAATAATAACGAATAAAAAAACTTAAAATGTCTCAAGATTATCTCATGATTCAAGTGAATTGCCATTTTGTTCCGCCTTCTAAATGGGGGAAAGAATGGGAGTCATTCTCTCCGTAAAAGATCAAAGTTGTGATGGTACTACAGGTAGCAAAATTATTCGAGCGCTACGGAAAATTCCTATGTAGAAAAGAAAACGCGCATTTAATATTGTTTTGTTAAATAAATCCTTGTCGAATCATGTTCTTAGACTGACGAAGAACATGTCTCCACAAAGATTTATTTAACAAAGCAGTATTAAGTCAAATTTTTTGCATAGGAATTATTGTTAGCACTCGAATAATTTTGCTGCCGACTGTATGTCTCCTTACCACTCTTAGGAGTGAGTCCCAGATCGTCGCCTGTCACTCACTTTGTAGCATTCGTGAGATGTTAAATGCACTCAACTGAACTCAAAATTTGGGAAATTACAGAGCTGTGTTCACTACTGGATCTAACCTTAAAAGTCAGATGAGCCAGTAGTTGACAGGGCTGTCCACTACAAATCATGTTGTCATTTTTTGGGACCAGTATTGTACGCCTATAAAAGTATTATATGTTAATACAAGATTAAAAAACAGCACAATAATTGAATTCTGCATAGTTATTTTAGTCCTACGAAAGAAAAAGGTAGACGGAATCAGTTAAAAATAAGCAGTGGCATTGCAAACAAAATTTTATCTCCTTATTCAAAATGATAAGCAAAAACGGCATAATCACAATTTTCTTTAGTTAACCTAATTTTCTTCTAAAACTGATGGTCGGAATTATTTGAAGTCATAGATTTTATTAGTAGAGGAGTATAACTTTCTTCCTGAAAAATGCTCGAACCTTCAGAAGGATTAGGAACGTTATTTTCCGAGTTTAAATTTAAAAGTGTCCACTACTGGTACATGGTTCACTACTGGTACGTTTACCTTATGTAGAATTTTGAAGTATGCTAAAGTTTACAGAAGCTTTATAGTATTTCTTTCTGGCATTTCGCCAGACAATCAAAAGAAGTGACTCCCAGAAACTCGCTATTTGTGAACTGCAATATGCAATCGATTTGTTTGTTGCGTTTTTCAGAGCTACAAAATATTAACTGAATCCGTGTTTCTACTTCCAATTTCTTTAAAATGGATCGAATTAACTGACAACTTATTATTTTATTTGATTTAGGTGAGTTGGTTGTATTTTTTTTTTTTAATCAAACTACTATTGTACATTATTTATTTATTTATGATAAATATTTATTTCTTTACACTTATTTTTTCAGTTTGATATTTGCTTAAATCATTGAGAAATTTTCATCAATTTAAATAATAAATTATCCGATTGTAAAAATACAATAGCGTACTTGCCAACCATCTCATTATGAACCGTACAATTTTGAGTACCCGTCTTTTTTTTCACACCAATATTTTTTTAGGGTAATTTTAGTCTTATTTAATCGTAACAACATTTGGAGAGAATAAATGTAAAAATATAGTGGTGTGAGAAATGGGGCGTTTTTTCAGGGGGCGTTAACAATTGTACGGTTTTTAATGAGATGGTTAGCAAGTATGCAATAGTATCTAATTTCATGATAATTACATAAAAGTAAAAATTTATTTATTTTTAGGTACGTTATATTTTATTTTACCCTTTGCAGATATATATACTATAAAGTTTACAAAACATATCATTTTAAAGGAAAAAAACAATAATTTGATACTGTAATGTGTTTCAGCATTATATATGAATTTAGAATATTAAATATCATGTAATTTCTTTATTTTGAAAAAATTATTTTAAGACTCTGCAAAATTAAATTCAGAAATCGTTTTAGTTATTTTTAATTGATATAATATGGTATGTCACTCACATTTTCTTTTAACCTGAAATTTAATACTATAATTACAAATTAAATTTCAATGGTTAATATAACGAGTACTGTTATGTAAACCTATGTTAAAACAACTTAGGCTTCAAAATAGCTTTATTTGACAAATAATTCTGTGTGTGGGGGGGGGGGGGGCGGTAGCATGGCCCATCAAACCCCCCTTTCATTACAGTACCTACATTTATACAGAATTCTCAAGTTTAAAAAAAAAAAATCATTGAAAATTATTCAGACAACTTTTACACGCATCATTTCTTGAAACTTATCAATATTGAACAATCATTTCAAGTAACAAATGTATTCACTTCAGGTGATTCAAATGATGTATTTTGAAATTATTTGTTTTTAACTTACTGTAGCAGACACAGGCAAAGATCAAACTATAAAACTTGACTTCGGTATTCAAGAAGCCTCAAAACGTGTAAAATATGCAAAAAAAAATCTGTATTTATCTTAAAAAGACACACACAGAGACCAACCGCTTAAAACATGATTTTTAGATTTAGGGGACGTCAAAATGTGTTATTTTAACAAAAACTAAATTTCAAAAATTTGACCCATAAATAAGACTTTCTCTACATTATGGGTAAGAAAATGTAAAAAAGAAAAAAAAGTTCCTTTTCTTTTTTTCAATGAATAATATAAAATACGATAAGTTCATAAGATATTGCACATAACGTCACAAAGTGTAAATATTAAAAAAAATAAATTTCGAAAATCTGACCAATGATACCCGTGACTTTCTTTGTGGTCCTTTCCATGTGGTCTCCTACTAGTGACAAAGCAGTTTTGCGCAAAAAGCAGTTCATCGGCAGGTGCCGGATTCGATCACAGGTTATGCTTGTCATCCTAGATTTTCGGAGATTTCCAAGTCGAATAGTTTATTTACAGAGGGCACACAAAAATGCAAAAAACTATTTTAGGTTAAAGCACAAAATTTTGCACAGACGCTCTGTAGCAAAATGCATTTTCTTGAAATGCAGCATAAGGAAAAATCGAAGGTGACTTCAAAGTAGTCGGTAAGGAACTACTTTGTAATGGGGCCGTGCTATATTAGTTACTTGAACCCTCCGGGTTGAAAATTTCCCAGATTCCTTGAAAGTATGCACCCCCGTACCATAATGCACGGAGAATGTGTTATTAATTTAAGAGTGTAGTTTCATGAAATTGGTTGCACTTTTGCCATCCTACTAGAATTTTTAAATAGCTCGAGAGAGAAACAGATCAGCCCATCAGTGGCGTAGATATCCCCCCCCCCCTCCCCCGAAAAATTTCGAACTTTTTTTTTCCAATTTTATAGTTGCACAACACATCTCTTTAAACATTTAAAAGGTGTATTTTTTTTTTTTTTACTTCAGACAATAGAATAAACTATTAGTCAATTGAGATATTTCTGAAACATCTTAAATTTTTAAAATTTTTCAGAGTCACTGAAAAAAGCATATAAGCATATGAAATTATTACTGCCGAGATATCGAGCGATTCAAAATAGATGTTACAGCGATTATGTCCTAAACTAAGAAAAATAGAAACATACTTCCAATTAAAAAATTAGTGCAAATTAAGAGCAGATTTCAGATATATATACTTTTTTTTTTGTACAACGGGCTGTATACATAATAAATATGAAATTTAATTTTCTTTAAGGCCGTTTCCATCATATGACTACTCAATCTAAATATTCTCCTCAGTCTAAGAAGAAGAAAAAAATCATGTTTCTAAGTGAAAATTTCGCTGAGTTACTGCAATTTGAAAATTCTAGCTTTTTTTTTTTTTTTCCAAGTCTTAAGCGGTTGTATCAAAAGTGAGAAATTATAATTACTATAGTTTTTGTAACAAGGTAGATCAGCGTTTGGGAAAAAAAAGTATTTTTCATTCAGGGAAAGAAGTCTTTTTTTTTAACCTGCAAAGTCTCTTTCCCCTAGTGAATACACACGAGAATACTCATTAATAATTTAACAAATTAAACTTATGAACAAATTATGTCCTAAAAGGGGATTTTCAAATTCATTTTGCTTTCTTTTCCTTTCATACTTACCCATATACATGGTACAGAGAAAGTGTTGTTTTTGAGTCAAATTTTCGGAAATTACCTTTTGTTACTTATGCACGTTTTCAGAGCCTCTGAATTCAAAAATCTTGTTTTTAGCCGTTGGTCTCTCTCTCTCTCTCTCTCTCTCTCTCTCTCTGTGTGTGTGTGTGTGTTATTAGCCTATCTCAAGAACAAGTAGTAGCAGGAAGTCCAATTTCGATATTCTAAATCCATATCATATTACGATGCTACACTAAGCTTCGTATCGATCAGACAAAGGGTTGTATTCAGGGTCATTCAAGATAATTCAAATACATTACGTCTGTGAGAGAAATTTCGCATATGTATAGTGTGACATCTATAGGCTGCCATAAACAAAATGAAAATACAGATTTTTTATACGCATAAAAGCATGCTTTGTGTAGATTGTGGCATAGCAGTCATTCATATTTCACTTACAGGGTTATTCAGAGTATTTGGATATATTGGAGCTATACTTGAGAATTCCTGTAAGTGCATTTCTTTTTATGTTACGTGTTTTACATGTAACACTAAATTTACGTAGTATATAGTTTATGGACAATATACAGGGCTAAACTTTTTCTTATTAAATGTAATTGACATAAGTGTTTTGCTGCTTTTCTTTTTATATCGGAGAACACAGCTGACACAAAACGGAGAATTAATTTCTCTGACCCGTACTCTAAACAAATAATTTTTAGAGATCGATTTGTTTCTGTATAATATCACGAGTTAGAGGCCTGATGAATATGGATGTCTAACTTTTAGTGGTTGATCTGTATATATAGGCATTTTCAGCATAATTTAACAATAAATAACTGTAAGAAATTAAAATTTGTTACTTTGGATTTTATATCTAGTTGACACTCAAAAATTTAATGGTTTGTAAGTTTCAAGGAAATTAATAACTGACTTGATTTTTGTTTTATTAAATGTAGGTCCTATAATTAAACAGAAGGGCAGTAAACCCCCTGACATAAAATTATATCTCAATACGATATCATATTCTAAACAAAAAATTATTTTACAATATTAATAATAAATATGGATTTATCTACGATTTTTACAGTAGAAAGTTATTTAAATGTAATTTATAAGAATGTCTGCCCCCAAACGCAATGCATTGGCATTTTTTGAGCGTTTCTGATCATAAACCAATTGTAGAGGGCCTAATGTCATTTTAAATGGGAAATATTCCATAGTAAACCTGAATAACGTATATAATTTTCTAAAATTTCTGAAAATATTTACGGACGCTGGGGGCTGGCAGACGGACAGTCAGACAATAAAATATGTAAATTGGAATCATATTTACAGTTAAAAATTGTTAGTGTTAAAAATGATAGATTTAAAAATGTTTAATGTAAACGAAAATGCAAATCCAGTAAATGCCCAATAATAAACCTCAACGTAACTAAATATTTTTTCGTGCAATGTAAATCGAATGCTAATCGTACTGTAAACGATAGAAGTCTTCTTTTGTGCATATGAATGACATATTTCAATTTTATTAAGCTTTGTGGAAAGTAATTAAAATTTGGCTTATAGAAATATCTTTCATAAAACGCAATGCTTTGGAATATTTTCGGGTGTCCCTATATACAAACCAATAATGATATTTACTCCATTTTCTACAGAAAATATCCGATAGTAACCTTGAATAACATATTTCAATTTTATTAATATATGGGTAAATTAAAGGTATTAAAATATACCTATAATACCTCTCATAGAACACAATGCTCTGGAATAATTTCGGGTG
Source organism: Salticus scenicus (assembly GCA_963930645.1). Taxonomy (NCBI): domain Eukaryota; kingdom Metazoa; phylum Arthropoda; class Arachnida; order Araneae; family Salticidae; genus Salticus; species Salticus scenicus. The sequence continues at coordinate 366,001 of CAWVNO010001803.1, forward strand.
TCCCTGCACATAAGCTAGCAGAGGTATTAACTCCATTTTCAATAAGCAACCTCCGATATTGAACTCAAATAACATATATATCAGTTTCAGGAAATTATATGAATGTTCAAGGAAATTAGAGCGTGGTCGGACAGACAAATGGATGATAAACGTGATGCCTTTATATTTGAAATTAACCCTTTACCCGGATCATGTTTTCATAATGCTTATCGGGAACATCGATCTCACAGACCGCTATTTTTAAAAAAAGGTACTAAATGTATTTAGCGAAATTTCGATTCTTGCAGCCATACCTTTACTTTCTCAATTATGACGTGTTATAGGGACAACAGGGTATATTATATAGTTGATTGGATTTAATGTCGCATTAGTACTGCGCAATGGGTAATTGGCGCCGGTCTGGGACGCACACCTGAGGATAGTCCGGAGACATGCCATCATAATTTCAATCCTCTTTCGCTTAGGTGATGCCCAGTGCTATAATTTGGTATATGATTTAATCATCTGGTTTCTGAAATTATTCCTTTTTAATATGATTATACTAACCAGTTTAGAATACTTTTATAAATACGAAGCGTTAAAATTATTAGAAGAATGTAATTACGGCATTTTTTTTTAATTCTAATTAACCACACTAAAAGAAAGTTATAAATAAGCAATCTATTATTATTTTTTGAACTGCTGGAAATGAGTCTGTGCTCGGATTCGAAGAACTTTTGTCACCCGGTTTTGACTATTGAGTTACCATTTCGTGCAGTTTGAGATGCATTCACAAGCGGTACCATCGACAAGATAGTAGAGTAGACCCCGGACTAGTAACCTTTTTTCTTCCCAACATCATATCCCCACCATTCTTCCAAATCATCCGCCAAACCAACGTGAAAATCCCACCAAGGCAAGTTAGTTTCCTCCATCTTTGTTATAGCTGTTTTATAATTCGACTGGATGTAAATAAAACATATACCAAAACTTACACTATCTGAAATGGAAAGCAGGTAACCTAATCCTCGTTATTGAAAGCTGTTCTGTTTGACTTTTGTTTAAAGTTTTGGTGGTAAGAGGAACAAACCATTTAAAACATGCAAAATTAAATGAACCAGAGAAACTAGAGAATTTTCCCCTAAGGAGGATACAGGAATATTAATAATGGTCTCATTTCTTTTTATTAATCCTCTGTTACAATCAAGATAATTCATCCTACTCTGTAGATTTTAAAGCAATTCAAACCCAGTGTTTTTGTGTAATATAAATATTAAATTTCATTACACTTAAAAGTTGAAGCTTGAAAAATATCTACTGATAAAATATACCTTTCAAAGGGCAGATAACTCCTCAAGGAAACTAGAATCAGTGTCTTGCTTGTAAATTAACTGACTCTGGAAGACTTCCTACTAATAACTAATTTTTTGCTTTGAATGACTTACTACTTAAACACACTCCTTCTCATAATAAGGACACCCGTTTTTCTATATTAACTAAACACTGAACACTATTATTTAAACAAATATATTTTTAATTTGAATTTCATTAATAGACTATATTTAAAAAGTTTTATCGTTTTTCTGTCTTAAAAAACTTTAAATATGGTAAACGGATGATTTTTCAGGTGTTCACAATTATAAGGACAGCTCGAATTTTAGTCATTTTTTTTTTTCAGTTATTCTTTAAATTAATATTTTATGGGGTCTCTTTTTAGGGTTAAACAGTCAGACATTCTCTCTGATATATATATATATATATATATATATATATATATATATATATATATATATATATATATATATATATATATATATATATATATTTTTTTTTTTTCTTTTTCTAATATTCGGTTTCAATACCATTTCATATAGCATATATGATATTCTTAATACATTTAAACTATTTAAAATTGCTTTCCACTTGCATACACTTTTCTAATATCATAAGTTAAGGTTTTTTTCAACTTTTAGGCCACGGGAAAGGCAATAATACAGAAGTTTCCTTCTTCAAACTATTTCTTAATGCTCTAAAAGTAGTGCAAAAATGAGTCTTGTTGAAAAAAAAATATTACCCCCAATATCTAACAAAAATCTAATAATGCCACGTTTAAAATTTGCGGATATTCTCTTAATGTTCATAATAGAAAAAATTACTAAATTCATCCTGCCTTTAGTAGAAGCAGCTCCCCAGAGCACCATAGATCCACCTTTTAAAATGCCCGATTCACATCTGCCTTTAAAAAATCTGCTCTCTCTTTCGCTATCTTCAGATCGTACCAGTAACTGTTAAAACCATTTGGTTAATCAAGAATAAAATGTTTTTCACCCGAAAATGCAGCATTTCACCATTTAATATTGTCTTTATTCAACTTTAATACAGACGTTCTTTCCCCTATTAAATGCTGATTGATTATTACAGGTTTTTTTTATTCATTTTAACATATTATTTTAAACATGCATTAATGTAGACCTTAACCTTTCGTTAAAAATTACGAGCAAATTCAGCAGCAATCATTGAGTAGAACAGTAAGAGGAATTATGAGTCTTCGATCTCTGTAAAACAACTCGGATTTTGCATCCGATCTCTCTCCTATCGAACCAACAGTTCAATGTTTGATCACATTTCCTTCAGCAATTTTAGACCTTCGAATTTCGTTAGAAATTCGGTGGATTGAAATTATCCTTCCACTTAAAAAACACATTTATCATACTTCACTACTTGAACGTTCTATTTTTTCGAGGAATTATCAGTAATATCCGTCCAAGAAAAATTGAAGGCTTATATATGAATTAATCTAGCCCAGTAGTTAACAAATTCGCATGTCAACTGTAATTTATCCGCTAGGAAGTTAAATAAAACGAAAAAATCTGGATTGTCCCTATAATTATGAACATCTAAAAACGTGGAGAAAAACACATTTTGCATTATTTTTTATTAATTTTGTTTCATATAAAAAAAATTATAACAGTTTTGGTTTTTAGAATACTAGATATATTAAGTGCACTTAGTATAATCTTGTTTACAATTATTTTTACGTTAGTTATTTAAAAATATAAAGTGTCCTTATAAATATGAGAAGGAGTGTATATCTGACGACTGGAGAAAATTTTGAATAAACCATTGCAACGAAGCTTCACCTAAACTACAGTCGGTAACAAGTCTCCGAACACTAGCAAAAATTCCTATATAAAAGAAGTACACTTAATACAGTTTTGTTAAATAAATCCTTGTCGAATCCTGTTTTTAGACTGACTAAGAACAGAATTCGACAAGGATTTATTTAACAAAACTGTATTAAGTGTACTTTTTTTACGTAGGAATTTTTGCTAGTGTTCGGAGACTTTTGTTACCGACTGTACTTTCCAACCCAACTCTAACACAAAAGAATCGCCGAAAAGCCAACTTTCCGAAAACTCGTAACTCCATTTGCAACATTCTTTGTAGCACTCTAATTCTACCTAATACTAACAAAAGCAATCAAACTTTAAAAAAAAACTTTTTAGAAAAAATTTGCAATTATTGACATTTCTACGTAATGTGTTTGTTAACGCTCGAAAATTGAAATCCCTAATATTCTCATAATATTTTTCATTTTTCTTTCAACATTAAGGGGACTGCCCATTGCGCAGCACTAGTGCGACGTAAAACCCACCCAACCAAACAACCGTCAACACTAAGCGGCACCGCGTCCTGTTCACTCTTCCAACCCCTAAAGGTAACTTTCTTGTTTCAACGGATTTTTTGTTGTACTAGTGCCACGCTGTGGACAATTGGCGACGGTCCGGGACTCGCCCCTAGAGTTTCTCTGAGACATGCCATCCTCTACAGATTAAGTGTATTTTGCGTCGCACTAGTGCTTCAGTTAGATAGACTTGGCGTCTTCGACGTTTATCGCCAAACGTGCCGGTACTCTATTCCAGGAATATGCATCCCTAAGTCCCTACACTAAGCTTAACCGTTAGCGGTCTCAGAGACCGATGTTCCGGTATAAGTGTTAATCGAATTTCTCCTTGGTCTTCTTGTTCACATAAAAATATATTCAGAAATATTATAATTAACCAAATTATTCGATGCAGTCGAATTTTTACAATAAATACAATTACTGAAGTAATGACAGCGACTCTTTTGTAGTTAAATTTATACAAATTTCCATAGATAATAATTATCCTCTTTATTTTCTGTTAAATATTCTTAAACAATATTACCAATTAGATTATCTTACTTGCAAATCCCGTTATTTGAATCGTTTCTCAATTCGATTTTGAAGTTTCTTCCTTTCATTAACTTTCATTAACTGTATGTTTCTACGTTTGAATTGAGTTGGATGGGTGGCATATGACTTCATTATTTTTCTTGTATGTTGTTTTAAATTATGATTTGGTTTCTCTTGTAATTTTTTTTTATGTATTTATTTGGGATTTAATCCTTACTTTGCCAATTTCATGTAAGTTTATTCCGAGTTTGACATGGTATCTGGGAGTGTTGACCGGTCGTAAAACATGTTTAACCGGAGTGGGGTGGTCACTACTCCCCCCTGCCATTTAGATACTTTATCTCCATTTTTTTCTTTCGCTCCTCTTCAGTTACATAAGTTGATATTTTTTTTTCATTCTATTTCGATTTATAATGTACAATAGCCAGGAGCAGTATTGCGCTCATCTAATGATACTTTTTGTATGTAAAATTTAAATTTCCACATTCATACATTTGATATATATATATATATATATATATATATATATATATATATATATATATATATATATATATATATATATAAAGCAAGCAAGCTATTTCTTTATTTTTCTCGAAAAAAATTATGTATTTTTCAAATGGGATGATTTCGTATTTCTTACTTTGAGTTAATACACGTTATTGCAATTATATAACACATTAATATTTTTAAACTTTATTAAATTTGTTTCACAGTTTATTATGTTTGATTACAAGACGAAATGTATTGAAATACTTAATTTTTAAACAAATTTATGTCTTGGAAATCTACACAATTCCCTCCTGCTAAGTTAAAGTAAATTTAGATTTTTTTATTCTCTTCTTGCAGAGGAATAAATTTAAAAATTGGAAAACTAAATTAGGTTTAGAAGCTTATGACTTTGAATAAAACGAATGTCATGCTATTCGTCCACATGTACATTTTCCTTTTGATTTTTGAAAGTTTTGACACATTGTTTAAAAAAAAAAATTTTTTTTTAATTTGCGAAAAGCAAAGACAAATGATATATTTAACGTACACAAACATCAAACCGTCTCAATTATATATATTAAAAGCAAAAACTGTTTTATTTACGAGACAAAAATTTAAGTTAAAATACATTTAAAAAACAAAAAATACATATAAAACAATATTATAACCAGTATTATACTGATTTCGCTGTTTTAAAACCTTTTTCTAAAAATACGATAATCATTACAAAAGCTGATAAAGGCCGTCTCCTGGTTATTATGGATAAATCAGATTACATTGACAAATCTTTAGAAGTTTTAAATGACATTTCTACATATGCTGTTTTTAAATAAGGATATCGCTCCTTCAATACAAAATAATCTTAATAAAATGATCAGTGAATTAGAGAAAAATAATCAAATAGATAATGTTACAGCTAAATCTTAAAGATGTTATATTAGCATGGCTCCCAATTTTTATGGGTTGCCAAAATTACATAAACCTGGTATTCCATTTAGACCTATAATTGATTACTCCCGTTCCCCTCTTTCTAACATAGCTCGATTTATTTCGTCAATGCTTAAACCTCTTACTTTAAATTCACCCTTTAGTTTAAATTCTTCTTTTCAGTTTGTTTCTGAATTTAGAAATTTTAATCCCCCCCCCCCCCAAACTGTATGATTTTTTTAGATGTTTCTCTTTTTACTTTCATCCCTATTGAATTTGCTTGCGATATTATAAGAAAAAATTATCCTATTGATAGTGCTCATTCTACTCTTAATATTGAATCAATTCTTAAATTAGTTTTTTCTGCTTATCTTGTAATTGCTTGAAGTTTAATGATTTATACTATAAACAAATTCGTGTCACGCCTATGGGCTCACCTGCTAGTGTTTGCATAGCAGAAATTGTTATGCAGTTTTTGGAAAATAAAATAAATGATAGATTAAGTGAAAAAATTCTTTTTTGGCGGAGATACGTAGATGAAATTTTTTTATTAATTGAAGAAAAACGTATAAATGAAGTCGTTACTTTTTCTAATTCGTTATGCCCAGAAATTCAATTCACTTTGGAAATAGAACAAAATAATAGTTTGCCTTTTCTTGATGTTCTTGTTAAACGCATTTCGAATTCACCTAGCATTTTTCAAACTTCTGTTTATCGTAAGGCCACTTTTACAGGTCAGTATCTAAATTTTCATTCTGCTAATTTAAATTCGCATAAAATTGCAGTCTTCCGAACTTGGTCAATAGAGCTTTTCAATTATGCAGTAACGAGACACTTTTTAAGTTGGAAATTAAAAGAATTTTTCAGGATTTGATAAATAACGATTACCCTCTTAATTGGTTAAAACGAATTTATCGTGAAAAAATTATGAGCTTCCCCTCTCCTTCGTTTCTTCCTGCAATTTCCCCCTCTACTCCAATGCAAATGAAAAATTCACTAATTAATAAGAACAATTATTTCTATGCCATATTTTGGTTTTCATTCAGAATTTATTTCTAAATTACTTAAACCACATAATATTTATACTGCTTTCCGGCCGATTAAACAATTGAAAAAAGTCCTTTCTAACTTTAAACTCATAACCCCTTCTTTGGATTTAACTGGTAATATATTTAATTCCTTTATAAAAATTTCAAATATGTTTATGAAACTGGCCGTACAGCAAAAATTATACTACAAGAGCACAGACGATTTTTTAAAAATTGCAACCACAATTCTAAAATTGTAATCCATTCAATAGAAACCGATCATATTCCTGACTTCGATAATATAAAAATTCTAAATTCTGGTTTTCATAATTATAAATCGCGTATTTTCCTTGAGAGCTGGCACACTGCCAAGCATCTCCACACTATCAATGAAGCATGCGCACTGGCTCATCAATATTCGGTACTCCTTTAAATTCCTTGAGTGTTCATGTAATGTTTGCATATTGTGTTGTAATTAGTGATGAGCAAACCCGGACGGGTTTCGAAACGTCTAGATTTTAATTGTTTTTATATGTAGTTTCTGTTTCTTAAATGTATTTTAACTTAAATTTTTGTCTCTTAAATAAAACAGTTTTTGCTTTTAAAAATGATAGCTCGAACTTATTAACAATTTTTTCCGAAAATTTCATCTGGTCCGTACATCAACTTCTTTTATACAAAATTTGTTTCTAATTAGGTTACTTTTTCTCAGTACGTTATTTTGAAATATGTCCAAATCTATTCCTAAGATACAACAGATCAATTTTAATTTGATTCATATTTCAGAAAGAATAGTGATGTATTTATTTTTTATTTTATTATTTTTTTGTAATTTATATATATACAAGGAGTGAGGTTAATGTATTGCAACAGGTCGATTTCTAAGTAAATTACCAAAAACATAATCATATCTGTTTAATAACATGCTATTTATAGTAATTTATTAGCTCTTATATTTTATTTTTATTTATTTGTCCCTAGGTAGCAGTCTTCCAAGCCCTGGAAACCTCAGGGAGTTGCCTAGAAGGCGGAGACCCCTCCCCCCCGACCGTGAGTATTTTCTGGTTTCCTTATTCTTTTAGCTCAGTTTCCATAATGACGATGAAATCAAAATCAATTATTTATCAATAAATGAAAAGAACAAAAAAAAAAAAAAAAAAAAATGTAATAAAAATATTTGGAAGAAATATTAAAACATGAGAGGTGATATATTTCGTCTGATCGTAAATATTTTAATTTTTATGATACAGAAAAGTAAAGTGAGGACATAATAAGAAAAAAAAATGAAAAAAATGTGGCTGTCATACGACTTTTATCACCAAGCATTTCAGTACTATAATGACAAACTGCAGGTTAATGGAAAACATAACGAGTAATGTATTAAAAAAAAGTTAAAAAAAAAGATTCAAACTTTTATAAATTTTTTGTGAGGCGGGATGAGGGAGCTTTCGGCTCCAGTCCAACCTTTTGAATGATGTATCTAGATTAATATAGAACTAATATCTGTTGTTAAATATAACAGTTCATTACAAGTTATTCAGGAAAACTTTACGCACACCGTTCCTTATTAATATCGATTGATAATTAGAATATTGAAACTCATTAATAATATCGAAACTTGTACTTGATTAATTAACTAATTACTCGATTAATATAACATTGAAATTTGTAAATAATAACCACTGTCACTATCATTTAGAAACATCAGTGAACTTTAAAATAAAATATATCAATTGACTGCAATTATTTGTTTTTAAGTTATTCTAATAAGAGACATGCACAAAAAGCAACCGTAAAAACCTGCATTTAGTACACAAAATTTGTATTTAATGCTAATACAGTAGAATCTCGATTATCCGAAGTAATTGGGAGCGAACTTACTTCGGATAATCGAAATTTTCGGATAATCGAGAATTCATCAATAATCATCTAAAATATTTATCAGCACTCGTAGTTTGGAAAGGATGGCTTGCATACAAAAGGAATGTGGGGGAAAAAAAAACTTCCATGTTTGTTAAGAGAAAATTTGGATGATAGTAGAAAGTGGAAAAAAAAGTGAAGAAGAAACAGACTTCGGTTAACGGAGAGTTTCGGTTAATCGAGGTGAGTTTCGGTTAATCGATGTTCGGATAATCGAGGTTCTACTGTATTTGTATAACAGACATTTACACACATATATGAACTGATTAAATCCTAATTTTCGGCATACAATATATATGTAGTTTAAAACTCACCTGTAGTAATTTCCCGTAGTGAGTACGAATATTTTCCTATTGGCCTGTTATCAATTTCTAATTACACTGCTGTGCCAAAAAAAAAAAAAAAAAAATCTGATACCATTCTTGAAGATTCTTACGTAAAATGACCTCCTGAATCCGAAGATACGCCCCCTCCCTCATTTGTGTCATTGTTTGGTAATTTTATACCCATCAGTTTGATTTGGAGAGGAACGATGATTATTTTAACCGTTAAATATCTTCTGACCTGAGGAGCTACAGAGTTAGAAAGTTCTAAAACACGAACATTTGTAATATGAAGGAAATTTGAGGGGATTTGTGGACAGAAAAAAAAAGAAAATTAACAACCAGTTTGTTTCTTATTTTTCACATATTCCAGCTTCCAGTTTGGGGTGTTTTATAAGAAAATGGCAGACTGGAAGCTGGAATATGGTAAACAAAAAAAAAAAGAAAAAAAAAAAAAAAAGAGAGAGAGAAATATTGCGGAAAAAACAGACTGATTGTTTTAATTGATTTTCTTTTGTTTTCTAGGCACAAATTCCCTTCTTTACTACAAGGTTCGTGTTTTAGAACTTTCTACCTCTCTGTAGTTCCTCAGGTCAGAAGACATTTAACGGTTAAAATAATTGTTCCTCTCCAAATCAAACTGAAGGGTATAAAATTACCAAACAATAATAAAAATGAGGGAGGGGTGTATCTAGATAACTGTGGGTGATTGGGGAAAAATGGTGGTCATATTCGGATTCAGTAGGTCATTTTATAGAAGCATATGCTGAAATGGTGTCAGGCAATTTTCATGGCGGGAAATGTTATTAGTTCACATCATTTGTATATCAAGCATTCCTCTGTTATATCTAGACAAAATATCTCAATTTACTTCTAATTTAGTGTTGTATAATGATATTGAATGTACTTATGATAAAATTTTTGACATTACTGTAAGACAATATGTTCCTGTTCACATTTAAGATTTCCTATATAAATTTTCTTTATTAAACTATATTATGCAGTAAATCTGTACATTTAAACGTCATACATCATATACCAGGATAAATGCGGTTATTAACAAATAAGAACGTACAGATCGACAGACCAGCAAATTAGAAGAACTAGTGTCATAAACACTTTAACTTTATTGTTAAGGGTTAAAATCGCATAATATAATTCAGCATACCCTAAGAGCATTTTTCATTTACATCATCGAATATGTATAAGTATTTTTGAGCTGCATTTAAAATTAATATTTAAAACGTATCACGCAACCTTTTACAGATAACATGCTTTTGCGCCTAATTAAAAATAAAATGCTTTGTAGTGTTTTTTGTATTAAGCTTTTCAATTGGGATCACAACCATCATCAGAAGTGTTTTGACGTGTACTTCCATCAATCTTTCTTGATTTCTCGTGCATCAGATCTTAGTTAACTGTTCGGAGATTTGCGTAAATATAGGCTAGGACCTTGTATAAACAACCACTCCCCCCCCCCCACACACACACACAGGAAAAGCCCTCTGCCTCAGGGCCAGGACCTTCGTGCACCCAATCGACCTTAATCCTAAAACAAACAATAGCATTATCACATTAAAAAAATTTCTCAATAATCTATTGTTGGGCTCTACGTCATTATAAAATCGCTCATTGACTAAATTGTATGGTTTCGCGTTTGAGTATATAACTATGATTATTTAAATTTATTGTTATTTCTTTTTCTTTATTTATATTTGTCAGTGTAGTATTTCTTCTGTTGTATTTGATGTCGGTTTAGTGTTATCTTATTCTTGTGCGAATTTTACGCTTCATTACGCTGATATAATAGCCAACTTGTTACTCTTTATTACTATGCTTGATTCAGCAATTCGTTGAAAGACGTTTTTATTCTGTTTTAATTGGTATACTTACATTTATTTTTAACACGTTAATTGTCAAACACGCGATATCGCATGAAGTAAGTTCTCACGAAATGACCGATTACAAGTTATATCTTGGTGTTCGCTATCAAATTTCTAAACGGAATAGTACAGCGGCCACTGCGGAACGGTGCGTAGTATTTATATTGTCCACTAAGGAAATAATTTTTTTTTCCTATTTGTACGAAATGTCAATGTTCAACTAGCAACAATCCTGCTAACCGTTTAATTTTGAATTATTAGTGGCTCCTTTATTTTAGGGGATGGTTGTAAAATAATTGTTTTTATGATTTTGAATGCGCTTCATTCGGTTAAGTTTACTGATTCTATTTTAATACATAGTTTTACTTCATTTTTACTGTAAATGCTCCACCTTCTGTAAATATTCACAGAATTTCTGTAAACTGATATGTTATCAAAGTTCACTATCGGATGTTCCCTATTTGAAATGAATTGAATAGTTGTATTGGTTTGTGTACAGAATAACAAATCGGTAAACGATCTATAAATTGTATTTAAACTCCTTCATTTTACACAAATTTTAATGGAATTCAAATATGTTATTTGAGTTCACTATTGGATGTTTGCTACAGAAAATGGAGTAAATGCCACCAATCTTTTGTGTACAGGGTCCCCTGAAAGTATTCAAAGCCATTGTTTTCTATCAAAGGTAATTCTATAAGCCAAACTGTAATAACTTTACATTGCACAAATCTTAATGAAATTAAAATGTTTTATTTATATGCTCAAAAGAATGCTTTCTACAAAATGAAGTATGATTAGCATTAGATTTAAAGACTGAAAAAAAAAAAAAAAAAAAAAAAAAAAATCCATTTACATTGAAGGATTTTATTGGAAATTTGCTGGTATTGCATTTTCGTTTACATAAAGCGATTTAATAATTTTTAGCAATTTTTAGTATGCATATGGTTTAAATTTGTCTATCCGTTCGACTGTCCATCTGTCTGCCCCCAGATTTGTAAAAATTTTAAAGATTAAAAAAAAATTATGTATTCGAATTTACTATGGAATGTCCTTATTTAAAACTGCATTTAATAGGTCCTGGTTCAGTGTGACTGGTTTGCGTACAGGAACATTATTTGCGTTTTCAGCACAATTCATTGTGTTTTAGGGCAGAAAATTTTATAAATTACATTTAAAGAACCTTCTATTGTAAAAATCATAAGACATTTATTTTTAATATGCTTAGATAATACACTGTATAGAATATGATATTGTTAACCTTCAGATTTAGAGCTACACTTAAATATTCAGATACATTAAGGGCTGTAATTACAATCTAAGTACTAAGTTTTCTTTTCTGTTAAGCATTTTTAACACATTTTAACAATGTTTAAGAACGATCAGGAATTCAATTGGTCTCTCTGTATGCCTTTCAGAACTACTATCTGTCCGTTGTTTGAAGACATAGGCAAATAACACTGAAAGTTATACGATACAACAATTATGTACAGTTGGAAAGTTTTAATAATCAATGTACCACATGATTTTTCATTATCGTTTTAGTAAAACTTTTTTTAAAACATATTTAAATAATTAAAGCTTTATTTAAAATGTATATATTACGTTACAAAGCTCCTTTTTTTTTTTTTTTTTTTTTTTTTTTTCCAAAAAGTTTAATACATTTTAATCTTTAACCATCTTACTTCAATTTTTAAAAAAAATAATGTAAGTAGAAATAGTTTTATTTCATTTCAGAAAATTTTGGAGTGGAAGGCTGATTTTTTATACCAACTATGTGAGAAATACCAGAGCCGGGAATCGAACCCGGGCCTTCCGCTTTACGTGCGGATGCTCAAACCATTGAGCTACTACCCTGGCTGATCACCATCTAGGCATTCCTAACATAACATTTGTTGGCAAAGTCAGTCGAAAAACACAGCTATATAAAGTGACATTATTAATCATGGCACAACGCCAATAGACCATGAAATGTTAATTTAATTTAGGAATTTATTCATCAACCCTGAAAGTTTATTTCGGAAAACATTCTAATCATCCAGAGTAGTAGCTCAATGGTTTAAACATCCGCACGTAAAGCAGAAAACCCGGGTTCGATTCCCGGCTCTGGTATTTTTCACTTAGTTGGTACAAAAAATCAGCCTTCCACTTCAAAGGTTTCTGAAATGAACTTTGAGGGTTAATGAATAAATTCCTAAATTAAATTAGTTTTATTTCATTTTGGTAAAATTTCGTCAATTATTTGGTGTAGTTTTCCATGTAAATTTTTATTTGCTATTTGTTTTCGACGTCACTAATAGCATGTGTTCATCGTCTGTTCATATTATTATTAGTGCTAGAGGCCTACTTCAGTCTGTACAGTTGTCGAATTTTTATAATACACTCCTAATTAGTGCTAAGGGCCTATTTCAGTCGGTTTATTGAATGGGGATTTATTGAATGGAGTCCCCCCAAGGCACAACTTTGACATGAGTCCCCCCCAGGAACAACTTTCACATGAGTCCCCCCTAAGGTACCCCTTTTTCAGTCGGTACAGCGTTGTCGAATTTTTATAATACTCTTAATAGTGCTAAGGGCCTATTTCAGTCGGTTTATTGAATGGGGATTTATTGAATGAAGTCCCCCCAAGGCCCAACTTTGACATGAGTCCCCCCACCCCCCCAAGGCACACCTCCTCCTCATTGGGAAAATGAGAAAAAACATTTTGCGGCTATAAGACAGTTTGGACTTCCAACGTTATTTGTTACAGTATCTGCAGCTGAAACACATTGGTTTGATTTAATGAAAACTTTATCATGGAATTTAGATCGTCACGAATTAACTAAAGAAGAATTTGTCGATATTAACAAGTTTAGCAGTAGGCCTCTGGCACTAAATTAAAATCTGTCAACGTCAGATTTTCATGTTTTAAATAATGAAAGAATGTCGTGTCTGTGTGTATATATATAATTTTTTTATACAAATTTTTGCACTAAAGATCCTGAATAAACAACTGTTTTTGCTGGAATATTTCACATTGCATTTACCTTTTATATCGGATATTATATTAACGAACTCTCAATTTTGATGGTGTCGGAGAAACTGACTGCAAAATGGAGCACAACGACAAGCATTCTCAAAACAATTTTTGTTAATTTATAATTAGTTTAATCTCAAATTCCAAAATATGTGTAAATATGAATTTTAAAAATCTAGTAATCTTGATGCATAACCATATATTTAACAAAATGTTCGTGATGATATTTCATGTGAACAAAATTTTAGAGGAAACTGGGGAGTAGGGTAATTACAAAAAATTGATCTCCGATTTCTTTTCTTTTTTACCACGGGAACCCTTCAAAAGTTGCCAGTTAATGTAAAATGAGATTGCCGTCGTTTGAGAGTAATCAAATATTAAGACCTGCCTCATCAACTCTAAAATATTTAAAAATGTTATTTCTCTTTTTTTGCTTCCTTTATTCTACTACAGTAGGTAATGATTGTTTAGTTGTAGGATTAAAAGCTGATTGACTCCGTAAGTGCCCTAGGCCTATAGCGGTAATGCCCTCCGTGGGGGGGGGGTGTCTTTCTGAAAGTAGATGATGGAAACGGTCCAAAATGCAGTCCAAAAATTTGATATCTAGTTTTAACCTGAATTACGTGTTTTGTACACGTTTATTACACGTGTGTTTTTGTATGTGCGGAATATTCTGGTTATCATATGTCCGAAACTTATAAAGATAGAACTACAAAACTTCCGAATTGAGATATGTCTGATGCACAAATGAACTTTCCAAACTTTGGTGAAAATTTGGAAATGGGTCGAAAAATCGTAAATTAGATGTGGGACTGTAAGTCCGTATCTCAAAAACGGCTTTAACGATTTTCTTCGAAGTTACTTTATAAACGCTCTATTAGATATCCTCTCGAATGATATACTTGGTTAATTCAGGGAAATTGATAGGCATTCTGTATAAATAACTCAATTTCAGGTCTCGCAGGTGTGTTCTTTTAAAACTGCCGAACGGATTTTTTTCGAACTCTAAATAGTAACTCCGTTTCAAATAACCTTTTGCATGTAATTGTTGTTTTCCGCTCAGAAATTGAATATGCCATGATTTGGTAATAGTTGGTATTTCAAAAACGGTTCTAATGATTTTTTTTTTAAATTGTTACATAAATCAATTTTAGGTATCCTTTCTATGTATTACACGAAAATTAACCTTCTTAGGTAGGTTAATTTTAAATCTCGAAAAATGGTGTTTCAAAAAATAACCATAATTTAGTATTCTTTAATTGCTATGTAATCTCTTTTAAATGTCTTTACTCTTACATTATGTTTTCCATACCGGAAAAAGTTTTGGTTTCTACTTTTTTAGGTCTGTTTTATGCCTTCTTATCACATTATCTTTTGATATACTTGATCACACCTCCAAAAAATGTTTATAATACGTATAATAGTGGATAATGGAAGTCATGTGGTTGTTTCACACCAGATGTTTCCCCTTAACTTCGAAAGACACATTTCCCCCCTTCCCCTAAATATGTAGACAATATTGCTAACCTTAGTTTAGATTTCTACAAATTTCTCAGAAAATATACAGATGGGTGAACATGTAGTTTTTCTATTAAGCCGAAATATTCGGCATTTTTAAAGTAGCAGAAGCTGGTTATTTGCTTTTGTTTTTTGCTAGCATCTTAATTTTTTTAATGACAATTGGTTAAAATACGATTCTTTTTAGAGACAAAATTCAATCTAGGTATATAAAAGGGAAAAAAACAGGGGAGAGAATATTAGAGAAAAATATATATGATACAATTATTCATTAGAATCGCATAAAAATCTAAGATATTTGACAATATTCTATAATTTTCAAAAAAACTCGTCTTCATTCTAAACGTCTGACACGAAATGTTAAAAATGAATTAAAATTTGAATATTTTAAATCAGTTAAATGATAATGGAGTAAGGAAATAACCTATATCTTTGTTAAAAACTGAGTAAGTTTCTTTCAGATTAATTTTCACTTTAATTATCTGATCGTATTGAATGTTTTTTCTTGTTATTCAAATCGCCCTAATCTTCATCATCATTACTGCACTATTGAAAAGAAAAAAAAAGTCGATTTTTTGCAACGTTTATTTTTTATTGTATTTTGTTTTTTCTTAAGTTTCAAATCTCTTCTTTGCCTCTTTCCTAAGATCAAAGTGGACGTTTCATCAACAAAAGAAAAAGTAACGTTTTATTAGTTTAAAAACACAAATATTTTATATGTTTAGACAATGCTACTCTTGAAATATTTTTTAAAATTACCATTATTAAGGTTTTTTAAAGCTGGAAATCTTGGTTTGGGGACAGTGTTTCTTTAGGAACATTAAACCACATATCAACCACGAATGCACAAGTACTTTTGATAAGATTTGCCTTTTCATCCCATATAAGAATATAACCACAAAAGATAAAATTATAGAATATAAATGGTTTTTGTCATCCACCTGGCAGGATGATTAAGCTATAAAACAAATCTCTTCTGGACTAAAATGATTTATAAATAATAAACATTAGAAAAATGTGTATAATCTTCACTAAGTTGCTGTCATGTTTAAAATAGATAACTGTTAAAGACTATTTACTTTTATTTTAGATTTGTTTCCCTCATCAGTAGGACAAATTTTATATATGTATTTATATTGTCAATTTTCAACCACTCTGTTTAAAAATGTGTGGTTGAGGGCTATTTCTTGAACCCATTTTGCAATAAATTTTTTTTAGCATGAGTGAAAATGTGATGGCGGGATGCCAAGTATACACACTCCATAACATATCTTTCCACACTCCATAACAGATCTTTTTCAAATAACTTTTCGCTAATATACAGATTAGAATTAAATGACCAGTAGTTACAGCAATAGTATTTAAACATTTTCCTTCATTTCCCCCCCCCCCCTTCAATAATTTTTACTTTCTCTTACCCGTAAGGTAGAGAAAGTATTGTTTTTGGGTCAAATTTTCGAACGCGAGATTGTTATATTTACACGTTTTGAGTTCCCCTGAATACGAAAATGTTTTTAGCAAATGGTCTGTGTGTCTGTTATCAGCATATCTGAAGAACAAATAGTAGCAAACATTCCAAACTTGATATTCTAAATGCGTATCGTATATAGATGCTACAGTAAGCTTTTCGTTAAGATCAAGCAAATGGTTTGTGTACAGGGACAATCAAGACATTACGTCTATGGGGGAAATCGCAGGTAAGTACAGTTTAACGTTCTGTAGACTGCACTGAACCAGATAAAACGAATATATATATATTGTAATATAGTCAAATGGGAAAAATTTTTTGTGTATGTAGGAGCGTCGCCTTCCCCCCCCCCTTTTCGAGTGGAGTAAATTTTCATGATCGGTATCTTTCAAAAGAGCTCGACAATACCTTGAAAACGAATGGTTGAACCACTGATCTGCGATAATTTAAAACAAAGTTATAGATTTTTTTCACTTTTAACGAAAAATCTTTTTTTTTTTTAATATTGAGAATGAAATGGACTTTTTTTTTTTCTTTTTATATTTAGTGTTATACTACTTCTCTAATATGGAAATCGTCTGCATTATCATAAAAGATAATTTTTTTAAATAATTTTAATAAATTACTTTTTAATAACTGAATAATATTCTATGTAAATGTAGGTGCATTAATGAAACGGGGGGTTGAGGAGGGCGGTAGCCCCCCTCACATAGAATTATATCTCTTCCGAAGCCTAATCTGAATTGTTTAACATAGGTTTACATAACATCGTTATCTTACCTCTTAATCTCCAACCTGTATTTATAGTATTAAATTTCAGGGTAAGAGAAAGTCGTGTGACACCAGATTATTAATTTCATTTTAGAAAAGACAGCTCTTTCTTAATCCCTAACAGCACATCTCATTCACAAGACATCCCAGGATACCCAATGGATGAAAGTACATCCAAGGGACATCCCCAGGATGTCCTATCTATAAATGTGATGCTAGGGAGAAAGCTTTTATTTTCGGAGGGACTACTATTAGTTGCTCTTCGGCACTCCCACGCATAGCCAATTATTTAACAACCCCCAACGGAATGCATGACCGTTCCTTGCAAATCAAAATTTGAAAACCTATTTTTAATACTCTGGGCCCGTTTTTTTTTAAAGTTCTCTCTATGTACTTGTATAGTAGCTCAAGCAATTGCTAACTATTGCGCACAATGGCCTAATATTCCGGCAATAGCTGAAACACTTGTGAGTGTCACAGCATCTGCAACTGCTTATTTAGGTTAATGTTTATTAAGACTTATTTATCGTTTTTTATACACATTTTTTGCTTATTCTTAATATGAAGTTTTCTTTTTTTTTTTTTTTTTTTTTTTTTATGCTACGTCCTGTGCAAGTGAAATATATAATAATTAAATTTTCCATATGCATTTAAAGAATCTAGATTAAAATAAAAGATGCATTTAGGTAGGAAAAAAAAACTGTAAAAAAGCAATTTTATGGGGCTTAATACCAAATTTAACATTGAGTTAACAAAACCGATTTTTCTGGTTCAGTCAGTCTTAAGTCCAAAAATTATGAATTGTATGTTTGTAAAAGATATTGTGGTAGAAAATTAAATCTTGGAACATTCTTAGGAAGACCATAAATAAAAATCATGTTTCTAAGAAGAAAAAAAAACACAGAAATTTTATTGTAGAAGTGCCCCAATTTTTAGAAAATATCAGTAAAGTGTAATATTTTAGGGCGAATGAGAGCGGTTTTAATGTTATTCGATTGACCTAAAACTTTGGCAATATTATTTTTAAAACAGATAGTAACTTTTTAGGGGTTAAAATCAAAAATTGGAAGAGAAAAAACGTACCCATATGTCTTGCGACCACCCTACTAGCAAGCCTTGGCCACATTTTCAGAAAAAAATATTTTTATACATTTTATTTTTACACTAAAAAATCATATTGTACTGCATACTAAAGAAATATTATTGGCAACAAGACTATAATAGTAGTAATATAAATAGTTCATTTTTTTTTCTTCTGTAAATTTATTAATTTTAACACCAACCCTCCCTTTTATAAAGAAGACTTGGCACACGTAGCAATATGGGATTTTAAGGTGCACTCTATATATGAGGAGCAAACATTCAAACCGTGTTTTCTCCTTCAAATGCAATTTTTCAGAAAACACAAAAAACTGATAAATTAAAAAATAACCCTTCTTAGACCCTAATTATCATTTGTTTAGTTGTATTATTGGTTACTAGGAAGATCTGTAGGCCTACTTTACCTAATAAACTTAGAGTTAATTAGAAAAATGTATTTGAAATTTGGAGAAAGCATGTTTTGACCGAAACACAGAGGAGAAAACATGTTTTGAATGTTTCCAATGTGGAGAAA
Organism: Salticus scenicus; assembly: GCA_963930645.1. Lineage (NCBI taxonomy): Eukaryota > Metazoa > Arthropoda > Arachnida > Araneae > Salticidae > Salticus > Salticus scenicus. Next base: position 385,157 of record CAWVNO010001803.1, read on the forward strand.
GCATGTTTTGACCAAAACACAGTGGAGAAAACAAGTTTCGAATGTTTCCAATGTGGACAAAACATTTTTTGAATGAAAAAGTATGTAGCTCGAATATTGATGAAATAGCATTCTTAATGTAATTAACAGAACAGATTTTGTTATGTAATTATAAAGTTAAATTAAATATTTACGCGTGAAAAATCATCATGGAAATTGTAGGGAAGAACTAAAATTTTTAAGCCAATTTGAAATTTAAATTTTTAAACCAATATCTTCACTTAAGCAATTTCATGCTTCCTCTGTTTCTTCATATTCTACATGAAAGTTATTAGTAATGATATCTTTATACCATTTAAAAACAGGCTGATTTTTTCACTCTTCACCATACATCAAGTGTAAATGTTTGTCTATATCATTCTGATGCCTTTAAGTTTAAGATGAATTCTCTTACCTTGTTTTTTTTTTTTTTTTTTTTTTTTTTAAATTAATGCTTAAGTGGCTTTTTCTATCCCCTGCTCTCTTTTCCTCAGTAGGTTCACCAGCATATACCTAAGTAACAATATTGGCTAGCATTGTACGACCTATTTTAGTTATAGCCATGAAATTGTTTTCACACACAGGAATTCTCCCACCACTGCTACTAGTAATAAAATAAGAAGCAGAAAATGCATGCTGTAAGCCAGATGATTGCGATTTTTTTTTTTTTTTTTTTTTTTTTTTTTTTTTTTTTTGGGGGGGGGGGGGGGTTAGGTCTACGTCGAGTTACATTTTTTTGTAACAACCAATGAGGCTTAATACAATCTTGTCGCTGTTTGTCCGGAATTTCGTAAAGTCTATCCCGAAACTTCTTAACGTCATTAGGTCTAACATCAGTGCATGAAAAAGTATTTATTAATAGAATGTTTGCATGGAGCATAAATGTTGTTATCTAAAGGTGCTGAATATCGTTTCTTTTTCGCTTCTTTTCTTTTTCCACCAATTCTCTGTATTTTTCTAGTTCCATAATTAGAAGTACTCACTAATACACCATCTATTAATTCTTCCATTTGAAAAAAAAATAAAATAATAATAATAATAAAGTACACTCCTCTAAAATGAAGAAAACAAGATAGAACTAACGAAAAAACAAACATAAAAAGCTGGTACATGTACGAGTCACGCGACCAGAAAGAGCAGTACTGACTTGGTTGGCTGGAGAAATCACAGTTTGACTGAAAACAGGCTCTGGAGGAAACACTGTTTGATTGAAACCCTAACTTTCTAAGCGCATTTATAATGTGATAAAAATTATTTTGGTTTAAAATAATAGTATAATTTTGTGCTATTTAATGTTGAGTTCACAAAAAAATCGCTAACTCATTTTTTTTTATTTTTGGAGAAAACACGGTTTGAATGTTTGCTCCTCATATATATATATATATATATATATATATATAATTTTTACTAATTTTGAAAACATTAAGTGTAAATTTTTTAAAACTATGATTGTATACTTTGAAAATTATGTATACCATTAATGTAATTGAGTAACAGATTTATAGTACTTTAGCTGTAATAAAAATTAAAAAATAAATAATTTAATTATAAAATTGTCCACACAAATCATGTCAATAGGCCTTTTTTATGTTAAATATATTTTAATAAGTTTATACGTATATTAAATGCACTAAATGTATCAATCTTAGTTTAAATAATTTTTTTTGTCTTATTGGCATGAACTGGAAAATATCAAAATTAAACTCCAATTTTATACACTACTGGCCATTAAAATTGCTACACCAAGAAGGAATAATAATAACGGAATGAAATTTGTTGGACACATACATTATAGTAGGAAGAACAATTGATTAAAATTTTAGGAAATTTGGAGTAATATGTACTGAGAAAACAGTACATAAAGCAGCGACCTCTGTGAGCAATAACACTTATCTGCCTAGGCACTAAATCGAACAGCGATTGGATGACATGTATGGGTAGAGCACGTCATGAAGTTTAAACACGATGCCACAATTCATCGATCGAAGTTACTGGTGAGTGGTTGGGGGGGGGCAGTCGCTTTTCAACGATTAAACAGTCATTTTCATTGGTGCGAGATCAGGAGAACACGCTGGCCAGAGCAACAGTCGAACACATTCGGCATCAATGAAGGTCCAGACAATATGGACAACTAGCGGTCGTGCATTTTCCTGCTTAAATGTTGCGCTTCGGAGGCCTTGAACATAGGGCAGAACGATGGGCCTTAACTCGTCAGAAATGCAATGGCTGGTATTCAGAGCGGCAGGAATGAAAACAAGAGGTGACCGGGACGTGTATCCAATGGTACCACATACCATCAATCCAGGTGGTGACTCAGTATGCAGCTACAAAAATTCTGATTACCCTCAAAACTGCATCACTGATATGGGCGCCATTAATGTGTGATCAACGGACGCAGGAATGGCGTGAAGTCACTTTTCAGACAAATCACAATCCTGTTTACAGCATCAAGATTGCCTTATCCGTATTTAACGGCATCATGAATAATGCACATTGCCAGCTGGGATTCGACATCATCATACTGTTCATCATTCGCAAAGATGTTATGGGTTCCCATTGGATACACGTCTCGATTACTTCATGTTCGTATTCCTGGCACTCTGAACAGCGGCCATTAAATTTCTGATGAGTTAAGGCCCGCCCCTCTGCCCTGTATTCGAGGCCTCCGTAGCGCAAAATTTAATCAAGACAATGCACGACCTCAAACTGTTTGCATTGTCCGAACCTTCTTTGATACAGAATGTGTTCGAGTGTTGTTCTGGCCAGAGCGTTCTCCTGATCTCACACCAATGAAAATGACTGTCTAATCGTTGAAAATCGACTGGCCCCCCACCACTCACCAGTAACTTCAATCGATGAATTGTAGCATCGTGTTAAAACTTCCTGAAGTGCTCTACCCGTACATGTCATCCAGTCGCTGTTCGATTCAATGCCTAGGCAGATATGTGCTGTTATTGCTCACAGAGGTCGCTGCTTTATGTATTTTTTTCTTAGTACATATTACTCAAAATTTCCTGAAATTTTAAAAAATTGTTTTTCCTACTATAATGTATGTGTCCAACAAATTTCATTCCGTTATTATTATTCCTTCTTGGTGTAGCAATTTTAATGGCCAGTAGTATAGTTACTCAAGGCATTGGCAATATAGTCATATCTGTGAATTGAATAAAAGACAAGTCTTCCATTCCAGGATATATAAAAATTAGTGTTTATTCGAATCGTCATAAGAAGGTGACTTCATTCTCATCATATAAAATTTCATGTGTCATGCAGACAAGAAAATAACACTTCTTTATTTCCAAATTTTACAAACTCACCATTAATAAATTGTTTAAATCTCCTTTAAAAATTCTTCCGTGTTTTCATCAGTGAAACTAGGAGAGGTATATTCATATAAAATTCTTCTATATTACTTAAAATGTTTTTTTTCTTTTTTAACTTTCTGGACTCTTATGTTTCCTGTTCTGCCTTTTTACCTTTTTACTTTCTCTTACCCATAAGGTAGAGAAAGTATTGCTTTTGGGTCATATTTTCGAACGAGTTTTTGTTATATTTACCTGTTCTGAGGTCCCCTGAATACGAAAATCGTGTTTTTAGCTAATGGTCTGTGTGTATGTCTGTGTGTGTGTCTGTTATCAGCATATCTCAAAAACAAATTATGGCAGAAAGTTCAAACTTGGTATTCTAAATGTGTATCATATAAGTATGCTACAGTAAACTTTTCGTTAAGATCAAGCAAATGGTTCGTGTACAGGGACACTCAAAATTATTCAAATACATTACGTCTATGGGGGAAATTGCAGGTAAGTAGTTTAACATCTGTAGACTGCACTAAACCAAATGAAACGAATATATATTTTTTGTAATAGAGATAGTGAACAGGAAAAAAAATTGTGTATCCCACAGGGGGGGGGAGTCTCGCCTCCCCCCCCCGTGGAGGGGAAGTCTCCCCTCGAGGGGAGTAAATTTTCACAATGGGTATCTTTCAAAAGAGCTCGCTAATACCTTTTTAAAACGAATGGTTGAACTATCGATCTGAGATAATATAAAATATTTTTTAATATTGAGATTTTTTTTTTTAATATTGAGAACAAAATGGACTTCTTTTGGATATTAGTGTTATACTTCTTCTCTAATATGGAAATCGTCTGCATTATCATAAAAGAATTTTTTAAAATTATTTTAATAAATTATTTTTTAAAACCATAATTATTTTTATAGCCGAATTAAATTCTATATAAATGTAGGTGCATTAATGAAACGGGGGATTGAGGGGGGGGGGGCTACCGCCCCCCTCAAACAGAACTAATTATCATATAAAACTCTCCCGAAGCCTAATTTGAATTGTTTAACACAGGTTTACATAACAGTACTCGTTATCTTACCTCTTAATCTACAACCTGTATTTATATTAAATTTCTGAGCAAGATAAAGTCGTGTGAGTGACACACCAGGTTATTTTAGCCCTTTTAATTCTTCATATTTCATTACATTAGAATTTTGAGGTCTTCCATTTTCAGTCCTCCTAGTTCCAGTTTTTGGAGAGAACGCAGCCGTTCGAGGGTAATGGATAAATTATGTTTTGAGTGACTGTACATGAAGGTCCAGTAATATTTACATCATTTGAGAAATTTATTTCAGAATAAATCTCAGAAACTAAATTTATCTCAATTCCTGGCTTATCTATAACGTCTGCACATAGGAATTCTTCACCCCTAAATATAAATGTATTAAAGGAGGAATATGAGATCATGAAAATGCTTTTAGTATATTGATAGAGCATTCTAATTCCTGTTTCTCCCACATTTTGAATAGATTCTAGGCCAAATTTAAATTCTTGAAAAATGTTTTTCAAATGATCTCTAAATGCTCTAATCGTTAATTTATTGAATGTAGCATAAGTTTATCTACTTAAACTTGTACTTTCAAGTTTTCTCAGCGATAACTCCCGAAGTCTGTATATAAGATCAGTCAGTCAGGAAAATTATACCTCGAATCCATTTGTGTAGGATTTTTTTTATTGTTCGCAACTGCAAACTCATAGATATAATCTGCCTGGTATTATTTGGAGATAATTCACAATGTAATAAGGAACACACTGTCGGATATTCAGTCAAATGTTTTCTTCTTCAATAGTAAATATTTACTTGCCTAGTTTTGTAATTAAAATGCATATCCACTTTTCATCTGTTTTTACGCAACTTGAATTTCTTCTATATCTCTAATGAGTTATTCGTTCAATAGCATAATCTACAGCTGTGTTATGAACGTTAAAACCTTTGTTAGAAACTTTCGTCATTGCTGCCTTTTTAACTTCTGCAGGGATGTTTTGATTCCTGTATAGATTTTCAAAATTATTTAACTAAGGGAGCTATGGGCAAGTGGCCAGTCATCCTTTAGAGAGAGTGGGCCAAGCTTACACAACTATCCATTTTGTAAAGAATGGTACATTGTGATTTTAAGCTTTCATCATTGTACAAAATTTATAACTTAAATAAAATCTTAATATAACTCTACTAAGAAGATCCCACTTAATGGAACTCCATTTATCTACTTTCCTGAAAGTCTTACAAATTATGTTTTTAAAAAATTACTTTTGAGTTCAAAAACTTTCTTTTTTGATTCTCTTCACACTGCTAAGAAGTACCCCAATGAAAGCAAGGTAATATATCCAATGATACCAATAGGTTCGACTACGATTTAGTGAGAAAATGCTAAAATATTTTTAAATACCAAACTTGTTGGGTAGAACAAGCCTCCATTATAGCACAGACTCCCCAGTTACTCCGAGTGCAGTTAATTGTGATTATTGTTCACAATTCCTTGTTTGCATTGGGGAAAAAAGACTTAAACATTCATTTTTTTTTTTTTTTTTTAAATACTTTTAATCATTGTAAATTAGAAACTATATTTGTAACTTTATTCATGATTTTATTATACCTATATATAAATTCCTGATTAATATTTTAGTTATTGGTAAACGGAAAAAAAAACTTAATATAATAAATCCTTTCTCTTAAATTAATAATTGAATTTAAAAATTAAAGTAAAATAGTTGAAATAAAAAAATTCATAACTCTTTTGGTGGCACTCGATCTCAATCCGCCACCTTATCTTGCTTCAATTTATATTTTGTTGGCTTTTATAGAAATAGCTAAAACTATTAGGGTCGCATTTTGATCCATGGAGGGGGGGGGGGGGTCGCTCTGTAATTGAAGCTTGGTTTGGTTTCAATAGCAATTTTACAGAATCATACTTCTCCTGTCAAGGCATTTTTTACCCCCTTGTACGAAAAAAATTCTGTATCTACAAACCGCTGTTTATTATAACCAATTTTGCAAATAGAAGTATCTTTCTACGACAATAAGTTTAAGAGATAATTGCTTTGTAACTTATTTTGAATCTCCTGGGCTATATATACATATCATTTTTAAATTCCTCTTTATCGTTAGGCAATTTCACTTAAAGAATATTTTAAATTCCGGAATTAATGGTTATTTTATAATTATAAATATATATTATAGTTTTCTTTTATTATAATTGTTTAAACACTTTTTTTTTCTTTGAATTGTTGTACAAAATGACACACACACATATGTATATATATGTATTCTTCAATTTCAAATACTTCCTTACACAAATATTGAGAGTAAAGAGATATAATAAAAAAAGTAAAATTTATTTTATTTTATTTTACATATTTTTTAATTGCTTTCAGGAGGCAACGTTGCTGGTGGTGCTGAGCAGGAGGATGATGAAGGGCCTGTCCTGATTGTGTGTGGGTAAATACCAAAGACGAGCAGAAATTGGTAAGTAACTCTCTATATATATGCATGCTTACACACGCAGATATACACATACACTGCTCAGCATGAAAATTTCCCCGCACGATTTTGGCAAATTCTCATGTAAAATGACCTCTTGAATCGAAATATGACATCCGATTTGCCCTATCAGCCACCAATTTTTCGGTACGGACTTCTCTTTTTTTTTTTTTTTTTTTTTTTTTTTTTTGTCACTTTTAGATAATTTTATGGCTATAAATTTGATTTTTTTGGGGGGAAAAGATTATTTTACCTGTTAAATATCTTCTGAGAGGTTACAGAATTGGAAAATTCTGTAACATCAGCATTTGCGTCAAAGGGAAAATTTAGGAGGGGGGTGGGGGATTGCCACTGAAATTACGTATTACATCTCTCATATTTTTTTTATCTATTATTATTTATTAAACATGATATATATATGTTTGTGTTTAAGTGTTAAATTAATTATTTTTCATTCTCCAAATCAAATCCATAACCATAAAATTACCAAACGGTGATAAAAATTGGGGAAGGTGTGGTGTCCCGAGAAAACGATGGGTGACTGGGCAAAATGGTAGTCATATTCGAATTCAGGAGGCGATTTTACATAAAAATCAGGAATAAATGTATCGGGTCGATTTTTTTTTTTTTTATTTATTTATTTATTTATTTATTTTAAGCGCCGTGTATGTATATTTATTTATTTATATCAGTACATTTTAATACTGGCAGACACATCAAATCACAGATAAGTGTAACGGGATCACTATGATGAAACTCCCTTAAATCATAGACCATTTACTTTAAAAGTGTCGTAAGATGGAGCTTTAAGAGATTTGCCCTTTTTGATCTATAGGGGTCAAACAACTCTGTGAAATCCGGCCAAGATATACTTCCAATTAATGCAAATCTTCATAAGTCTACAAATAGCTTTCTACTACCTGCACCAGTAAAATAATTTATCAGATACTCGAAACTTAAATATCAAGGGGTTATGAGAAATTTAAATGCGAAAACTGAAACAAAATTTAATGGTGCATGGAAAATTACTCTTCGAAAGGATAAACGCGAAAAACGGGGAGGGGGGGGGGCGGAAAGGGCACTACGATGACACCCCTGTATAAAAAGCTCTGAACGATGAAACAAGCTGAAAATAAATAGTTAGGGAAAATTGAATACTCAAAAAATATTCAGTAATTGCGACTGGGAGAGAAAAGAAAATTAGCCATATGCATTCCTTTATTTGTAAAGTAAATTAGGCGTAGTAGGGAATTAAAAACAGTCATAAACGTGTTATGCACAACAGTCACGGAAATGAGGATTTAGCTCGGTAGGTGCGAGACATCTGAGGTCCTATGCTATTAGTGGTGGCCCAAAAAAAGATAATATGGATGCGGAAAATGCTACTGAAGGCAGTTTAGACCGTAACCTAAGTTTGCATTTAAATACGTTACTTTTTGCGTATACTCGGCACACTTTTTCGCAAATGTTGCCTTAAATTTTGAGGAGCTTTACCCAGAATAAAAAAGGCAAGAACCTAAACAGATATATTAAACAAATTCAATGACGATTTCAAAAAAATTATATTATTTGATATTTTATATTGATAAAAAATGTGGAAATTTAAATGCATTTAATTATTCATTGAATTGCGATGCTGGTTAAACACGCTAATAAATAAGGTTTTCATTAGACTCTTAGTTTTTATTAATTTAAATTTGATTTTGTATTATAATAGTGTTATTTATTTCAAAAAATCTCAACAAATGTTACTTTTATTAAATGCAATTTTTAATCGTTGTATTTAATTTTCAATATTGTTCTATATAAGATATTTTTTTTTTTTTTATCAGTTCTAACGTATATTACATAATTTTAGTAAATATTAAAACATTAATATTGTGTCTGTTTTAATTTTATTACAAACACATTTTACAGCATTGTAAAACTTAAATCTTGCTCTATTAGTATTATGCCCGTTGTTTTTGATAGACAGATTCTGTAATTTAAAATGCAGTTTTTACGCAAAGTAGAGATATTTATGAATAAATTATTCTTTAAACAATTACGAGAATTGAGTTATCTATGTAACATAATGATTTTCTATGAATAGTATTTAAACACAAAGAAACCATTATTTTTATTTATTTTTATAATTGTTGATTCTTTCATTAAGGGATACATAATTCTATCCAATATTATAAATAAAACATCCACATGCAAATTGTATATTACTATGCATTATACGAGTATAAATAAATTTCTAATACTAAACACTATGTATTATATTTTATATTCCCTGTATATTTTTCCATTAAAAGAAACCTCGCAGCATTATTGATGTTTATACACATATTGTCTAAATAACACTCTTCTAAGTTTCGGATTTCAAATACATTTTATAAAAAATAAAAGTAATCAAATATTTGTAACAGTCAAACCACTTATGTTTGATACATACATCCCCTTATTTTGTATTCATTACATATGTCTTGCTATTAAAAAAACTTAATTCAAAAAATGTATATTTTGTACATATTTACATTACTATTTATATTATTTCTGAATATAATTTCTTTTTTTCTAACTGATTTTCCTAGATTATAATCTATATTTTTAGTTGTGCACATTTGTGTTGCAACATTTTATTTAGTATATGTATTTTTATTTGTTTGATAATTAATTTTTTATTTATTTATTAATATATTGTTTTATCAGTTCATTTATTTAACTCACTGTGACAATCTACAACAGCATTCTTTTCCTTATTTTTGTCTTTCCACCCAAGACCAGACAAACCACGTGATCTCAAGGCACGCTACAATTGGTTAAACTTGACTTAATACCTTTTGGCACAAAAATTACTCGTGACTTAATTCTTTTTGGAAAAAAAACACTGATTTCACTTTCTGTTTTCATTATGAATAAACTTTGTTTGGAACTTCTATTTATTGAAAATATATTGTTATACTAGTGCTGCGACCATTTGTATCGAAAAGTCAGTTTTTGAAATTTTTAACTTAATGCCTTTTGGAAACAAGCTCTTCAAATAATCAAACCGTAATTTAGACTTATAAATCTATTATTCTTTAAGTGAATCTTTCCGGCGCCTATTGTTTATTAAATATATTTCTAGGGTAATTCATAGGATAATTTATAAGCTATTTCCAAATATCAAAATAATTAAATGATTAATTTGTTTATTTATTTCAAATGATGATGATCGCGATTGTAATTTCAGTTCGTTATTGTTTATAATTTTAGAGTAATTTATAATTTAATATGAAATTTCTTTTAATGCTTTCTGCTATCTAAAAAGAATACCGTAGAACGTAAACACAATAATTTAAAATATAAAAATATTAATATCTTTCTTACCTCTTTTTATCCATTATATTTTACATCTTTAACATTGTACCATTGATCCACGTAACACAATAACACGTAAACACAATAATTTAAAATATAAAAATATTAATTTATTTCTTACCTCTTTTTATCCATTATATTTTACATCTTTCACACATATATATTGTACCATTGATCCCATACTTATGTACATTCTCACTTTTTTGTCATGCATTCAAATTACTGAATATTTTTAAATTGTCAAAATACATATGCGATCAGATATACTTACTTGTATTCTAGTTACGCCGTTGACACATAGACCTGATACATGATTCACAAAAATTTTAAAATACGATACAAAAACAAAAATACCCCCACTTTCTAAAATGTATGTATTGTATCGGAACCTAAAAACCTATTATAAAAACTACAGTGTTCTGAATTATTTGATGTGTTTGTAAATGTATGTGTTTGTAAAATATTGATTTTTTTTTCATATTTCAGATATATTGGTAAGATTATTTTTATTACACAGAAGTATATTTAAACTAAAATTATACATAAAGTTTTCACTTATTTTATTTGTGTTAATTTGAACTTCACCTGTAAGGGGATATTTTAAGAACTTTTAACTAGCTATTTTTTGTATAATTTTTTGATTTTGTGTTTCGAATAATATTTAGCATTTCGTTGTTATTAACTCTTCCTTTACATTATTGTACTATGAAAATTGTTAATTGTAACATATTTAAAAATTTTTGGAAGTAATTCATTTTTATAAAAATTTCTTAACATGAGTCAGTAGTGGACATCTTTGAATTTTTGCTTTAATTTAATGTGACTAAATATCCCCATTTCTTGCGAACAGTTCCCATTTTTAGCAGTTTCTTCCACATTACAATATAAATTAGAGCACATTTATGGTTGAGACTAGAGTAGGTTTTACTTCGCAATAGTGTTATGCTATGAGCAATTAGCAATGATCTGGGATCACACCTAAATGTAGTCTTAAAACATATCGCAATTTTAATCCTTTAGGAGCAGGATGGCACCCCCGCTTCGGCAACCCTCAAAGATATGAATGTCGATGGTACACATTAAAGAGCTCATAAAGCTGTTCGGTTAATTACTTTTCTTTCTTTTTCTTTTTAACATTCTTACTTTTTTATTTCCTGGAATCATTCCCGATTTTCTTTTACATTACTTACGTGATATAAATCCTTTATATTTTTACGCAAAGCACGTGTAATTACAAAAAAAAAAAAAAAACAATATTAATACAAATAAGTCATTTTATGTATGTTGTATGTATGTCTTATATCTCCTTAAATACTAACTAAACCGAATTCAATCAAATTTAATACAGTTATAGCATATGGTCATATTTGAGGTATTGTGGGTATTTTAAATTTCTAGCGCATGCACAAGGGAGAGTAGGTGTGTAAAAAAAATTCTCTTGAAAATTATATTTCTTTATGATTTCTTCAATAATAATGCAACTAGTGTCTTCACATTTGATATCTGGGCTGTTTCTAATTTATATTCTACCTAAGTAGAGTTTTTTAAAAAAATTTCAGATTAAAAAAGTGATGAAATGATTAGAAATAATTACAAGATAAAAAGAACTTTTAAATACCATAATTTAAATTTTCTGTTGAATCATGTAAACGCTACTGAAGGCAGCGGGAATCCAGAACAATTGGATAAAGGTATAAAAAAAACCTTGCTATCGTGTTTTGAGCTATTATAAAAGTTTCAAATGGCTATCTAGCTGGGAAGTTAGTTAAAAGTTGATTGCAATCTTTGTACTCGTAACGCTGCCGAAGGCAGCAGTATCCCGAAGCAATTGTTTAAAAATATTTTTAAAATGCATCTTCACCGTATTCTGAAGTTTCAAATGTCTATTCTGAAGTTTGAAATGTCTAGCTACTCGGGAAGTTAAATATTTTTTCTGTTGAATCATATAAACGTTTCCGAATACAGTAGGAACGTGAAACAGCTAACTAAAAGTATTAAAAATTATTGTCACCGTGTTATGAGCTATCCTGAAAGATTCAAATGTCTAGCTAGTCGGAAAGTTAGTAAAAAATCGATTGCAAGCTTTGTACTGATAACGCTGACGAAGGCAGCAGGAACCCGAAACAGTTGGCTAAAGGTATTAAAAAAATACATTTTCAGTGTTCTAAACTATTGTGAAACTTTCAAATGTCTAGCTAGTCAGGAAGTTAAATAAATTTTCTGTCGAATCATATAAGCGCTACTGAAGGCAGCGAGACCGGAAATAGTTGACTAAAATTATTAGAAAAATGTATTGTCACCGCGTTGTGAGCTGTCCTGAAAATTTCAAATATCTAGCTTGTCGGGAAGTTAGTTAAAAATCAATTTCAAGATTTGTACTGGATAAACAAACAAACAATAATCGAAGTTAATAAAAACATGGTAAAATCGTTCTAAAATTACGCTTTCGTCAAAATTCGATTTTAACACTTTACAGGGAATATGTCAAAAGGACTCGGGATCTTCATAATAAAAATCGACATGTTAGAATGATGACGCTTTCAGAAAACCTTCCAAATTAAGGTCTATCGTTTTCAAAAGGACAAACTTAGAAGTTATTCGGTAGGAAAGTTCATTTTAATACGTAAAACTGTTAAGATTCTCTATGATATTGTGAAGCTTTTATTTTCTAGTGATAGAATTAATAGTAAGAAATAGTAATCTTAACTCCAAACTATAATACATCTAACGGTTCTACACGTTTTCCGCATTGAGAAAAATTAAAAAAGAGAAATTGAAAGTGAAGATAATTAATTAGACCTGTTCACCAGAGATTGTTTTTCAGAATAATGATGAAGACTTATTTTTGCTCGTATCTGTTGAATCATTCTTTTGGAAACACTGCGATTTTTCACGTGCAAAGAACTGGTAGAACTGTTAGATGCCCCACCCTCCTTAAGGACTGAATTTCAGAAAATTACTTTAATTAGACCCTAAAAGGAGACTTTTTGTTAAAATTAATGTTTCTGTTGGATGGCACTGGAATAATACATTGAAAAAGGTAAAAAGGATTTCCTCTTTCAACTACTTAATAATTAAATTTCGTTAAATGCGTTTGTAGTGAACCTGTTCGTCACGAAAAGAACCAATTGTCCAAATGGCACGTTTTTAGTTTCAAAGATTTGGACTCGACATTCATAGATGAATGAATAAATCAGTGATATTTTGCCATTATATTTAAAGATTTGAGAATGCTTTTCCACGTTACTGATAAATATTTTTTTTTTCATTTAAATAACAAATAATACAAGCCCTTTTCATAGAGCAATAGTTTTACATTTTTCAAGAATGTTTCATTAAAGAGTTATATTTCATAAATTATTACTTTCATTACCCGATTACTAAAGGTAAAGGTATTCTGTCCAAAGATTCAATATTTAGTTTCAAATGAATTACATGTTTAATGTCTCTTTAGTCCAAAAAATTTGATTTTTAGCAGCTGCTGAAAGTGTAGTGTGTATATGTGCGTGGAGAATTTTCTGACTGTCATACCTCAAAAACTAATGAAGGTAGAAGATGAGGCTACAGGGTAATGAAAATAACTAATCCGTACCTCCAAGGACAGCTCTAACGACTCTTTAAACTTGCTATGTAAATATCCTTTCGTAAAAATAAGTTTTTTAAGCTATTGTATAGCTTTTATCGCGGGCTTTGAGCGCGGCGACCGAATCGAAAAATTCCGTAACGAAAAAAAACCTAACACAGTTCGGTAGACTTCGGCTGTACGAAGCTCGCACAAATCGAGACGAGCTGCTCCGAAATCGGACGAATACATAAGCAGCTGTTTGTGAGAAAGTATATAGGTGTATAGGTATCTATCATCTATGTACAACAGTGAAGAGCTGTACGCGTAAAATTTGTGTATAAAGTAGATCAGATAAAACTTGAATATCTATATTCGACTTGCAGGCCTTTAAAACCTATTAAAATACCTTTTCTCTATTAAAATTTCTTTTCTTGTCGGTCACCACGCTCAAAAAGTGTAACTTGAAATTATATCAGAGAAAAAACTTGAATAACCCCATTCGAATTGCAGGCCTTTAAAAACCTATTAAAATACCTTTTCTCAAAAAATAGAGTTAGATCATTCAAATTTGGTACATCGAGGTTTTAGATACCTACAAATCGATTGCGGATATTTTTGATATATTCTCATTTATTCAATAAAAGAAAAAAATTTGTTTTGTTATCGGTCACCACGCTCAAAAAGTGTAACTTGAATTAATATCAAAAAAAAAATGCATAAATAAAATAAATAATTATAATTGCATAAATTGATAAAAAATGCTATGCAATAGCTTTACCGCGGCAGTCCTTGAGTGTCACACGTACTTTTTTTTTTGCAATAAAACTGATTGGCATTCTATATAAGTAGAATAGTAACAACATTAGTACTCTGTCTGAAGTCTCACAAGCGCGTTTATTTAAAAACGGATGGACAACTTTTTTTTTAAACTTGTCATATAAATCCCCTCTTTCACATGCTCTTTCGCATGTACTAATTGATTTTTACCGGAAAACTGGCAGTCAACTTGATTAGGAAGTTGACATATTGATTTCGAAAATGTGTTTCTAAAAAGTGTCTACTGATTTTTTTTTTTTTTTAATGGAGCCTTTTAACTTTTGTTTAATTAACTAACTAGTCTATTGGCAATGACCTCTACTAAATATAGTACTCTGCTAAATATAACAGATTTTTCAGTCTTGAAAACTAAAATCAGGTTTTGTTCGTTAAACTCGATTAATATATTACAAAAAGAAAACAAAGCTGAAGAATTCTTTAAAGAAGTATTAAAAGTCAGAAACTACTGTAAGATATAAAATACTTTCTTTTATACCATTCAATGCCAGGAAAAAATATTCCAAAATTTGCATATATCTAAAAAAATATTTCTCTAGTCAATTTAATGTTTGTTTTACAAATCTTCAAAAAAGATTAGAGTAGAATAAGTATTATTAAAATTACGTTAATTTAACTGAAACTTATTACAAGCAGTTTTTTGGATAATATATTAAAAAAAAAAAAAAAAAAAAAAAAAAAAGGAAATATATATATAATTTGAAACATGTTTTTGTCTGTCTCCACTAAATTGAGAGAACGACTAGGTGTAGAAATTTGGTTGAGGTGTCTAAAAAAAGGTCTTCGTCTGTAGATATGTTATAAAGAGAAAAATAATAAAAGGTCGAACTGTTCTCCCCCTGAGTGGCAGGGGTTAAACACACATTGTCGAGCATAACTCAGCTCCAAATTACTTCACGGTGAAGAAAATGTACATGGGGGGAATAGACTCGAATACTAAAAAATGAATATCTGCGATTTTGGAATTTTCAATTTTAAAGGGGGTAAAAGGGGAGAAGTTGATTTGAAGGGGGGGGGATTAGTTTAAGAGGATAATCCGTACTAGACCGACACATGTAGCACCTCATTTTAAAGGTCTTGAAATTTCATGTTGATTGGGGATGTTTGTATATAATATAGGGCGCCCCCTGGTCGTGAAAGTGGAACCAAGTGATTTTGTAGTAGGCCCTATCATGTTACAACTTATTTTAAAGGTCTTCATATTTCCTGACCGTTGGTGGTGTTCGTATAGAATACGCTGTGCCCCTTGGCGAGGGAAAGTGTAACTAAAGGATTTTGCTATTGACACCACCATGTGACACTTTATTTGAAAGGTCTTGGAAATTCAAGGCGATTGATGATGTTCGTATACAACATAGTGCGCTCCCTGGTGGAGGAAAGTGGATTTTGTAGCGCGTGCGTAGCATGCCTGCTATACGGTGCCGCAGCAACAGGCAGCGGTAACACGAGTCAGAGGTTCGTTCGGTTCAAGGTTAATTTTTGAGAATTTTTTCATGTTATTAGCGGCCTGCATATACGTGCCGCAGGCACTGGATCACGAACCAGAGTTCCTTTGTGTTTATGGATTTTTTTTTTTTTTTTTTTTTTTTTTGTGATGTTTTCATTTAAAAATAGAAATTCAAACAAAATAGAGTTATATATATAAAACCATACAAATTTAAGAGTTGGCCTTAAGGTTTGTTCAGAGACACATCGTCACAAATTTTATCTTATATAGGAGGATTGGCTCCCATATTCGTCCCGTCAAAATTTTTCAGATTTTATATTAACGAAGACTCGGTAACGCCAGTACCTCCGACGTTTTGTGAGACAGTAAAAATACTGACCATAGTTATTGCTGTTTCATTGCCAGTGTTCGAATTGTAACCGCACTCATGTCCAATTTAAAACCCAGAAAAAATTCGTGAAAAAATAAACTAAATTAAACTTAAGAGAATGTCTTGATACTTTGTTATCATACAAGTGAATTCTCATTCTGTTCCGCTATCTACCTTTTAGGAAGCGTAAGAGCCATCCTCACTGCAGATCAAAGTTGCGATCACATCTCTCCGGACCACACTTAGCCGGGAGCACTGTTGACCAGACCATCGCCAGTTGTTCAATACATAGCTCTAATGGGACGACAAAAAGCACTGAATCTGAATTCAACTATATACTTGAGTTATTAAAATGCAGTGTCCACTACTGGATCGGTTTTAAAAGTAAAATGAGGCAGTAGTGGATAGCGCTGTCCACTACTGCTTATTGTGACATTTTTAGGTACTAGTAGTGGACACTCGTAAGAATACTCTGTTAACAGAAAATTTAAATGTAGCACAATAAATGAATTCTCAGTACTTACTTCAGTCACACAAATGTTAAAGTTAGAAACAATCAGTTGGAAAAGAGCAAAAGAAAAATATTTTCTAATTCAAAGCTACAAAAAAAAAAGCAAAATAACGATAAGTGTATGTATGTATGTATGTATGTATGTATGTATGTATGTATGTATGTATGTATGTATGTATGTATGTATGTATGTATGTATGTATGTATGTATGTATGTATGTATGTATGTATGTATGTATGTATGTATGTATGTATGTATGTATGTATGTATGTATGTATGTATGTATGTATGTATGTATGTATGTATGTATGTATGTATGTATGTATGTATGTATGTATGTATGTATGTATGTATGTATGTATGTATGTATGTATGTATGTATGTATGTATGTATGTATGTATGTATGTATGTATGTATGTATGTATGTATGTATGTATGTATGTATGTATGTATGTATGTATGTATGTATGTATGTATGTATGTATGTATGTATGTATGTATGTATGTATGTATGTATGTATGTATGTATGTATGTATGTATGTATGTATGTATGTATGTATGTATGTATGTATGTATGTATGTATGTATGTATGTATGTATGTATGTATGTATGTATGTATGTATGTATGTATGTATGTATGTATGTATGTATGTATGTATGTATGTATGTATGTATGTATGTATGTATGTATGTATGTATGTATGTATGTATGTATGTATGTATGTATGTATGTATGTATGTATGTATGTATGTATGTATGTATGTATGTATGTATGTATGTATGTATGTATGTATGTATGTATGTATGTATGTATGTATGTATGTATGTATGTATGTATGTATGTATGTATGTATGTATGTATGTATGTATGTATGTATGTATGTATGTATGTATGTATGTATGTATGTATGTATGTATGTATGTATGTATGTATGTATGTATGTATGTATGTATGTATGTATGTATGTATGTATGTATGTATGTATGTATGTATGTATGTATGTATGTATGTATGTATGTATGTATGTATGTATGTATGTATGTATGTATGTATGTATGTATGTATGTATGTATGTATGTATGTATGTATGTATGTATGTATGTATGTATGTATGTATGTATGTATGTATGTATGTATGTATGTATGTATGTATGTATGTATGTATGTATGTATGTATGTATGTATGTATGTATGTATGTATGTATGTATGTATGTATGTATGTATGTATGTATGTATGTATGTATGTATGTATGTATGTATGTATGTATGTATGTATGTATGTATGTATGTATGTATGTATGTATGTATGTATGTATGTATGTATGTATGTATGTATGTATGTATGTATGTATGTATGTATGTATGTATGTATGTATGTATGTATGTATGTATGTATGTATGTATGTATGTATGTATGTATGTATGTATGTATGTATGTATGTATGTATGTATGTATGTATGTATGTATGTATGTATGTATGTATGTATGTATGTATGTATGTATGTATGTATGTATGTATGTATGTATGTATGTATGTATGTATGTATGTATGTATGTATGTATGTATGTATGTATGTATGTATGTATGTATGTATGTATGTATGTATGTATGTATGTATGTATGTATGTATGTATGTATGTATGTATGTATGTATGTATGTATGTATGTATGTATGTATGTATGTATGTATGTATGTATGTATGTATGTATGTATGTATGTATGTATGTATGTATGTATGTATGTATGTATGTATGTATGTATGTATGTATGTATGTATGTATGTATGTATGTATGTATGTATGTATGTATGTATGTATGTATGTATGTATGTATGTATGTATGTATGTATGTATGTATGTATGTATGTATGTATGTATGTATGTATGTATGTATGTATGTATGTATGTATGTATGTATGTATGTATGTATGTATGTATGTATGTATGTATGTATGTATGTATGTATGTATGTATGTATGTATGTATGTATGTATGTATGTATGTATGTATGTATGTATGTATGTATGTATGTATGTATGTATGTATGTATGTATGTATGTATGTATGTATGTATGTATGTATGTATGTATGTATGTATGTATGTATGTATGTATGTATGTATGTATGTATGTATGTATGTATGTATGTATGTATGTATGTATGTATGTATGTATGTATGTATGTATGTATGTATGTATGTATGTATGTATGTATGTATGTATGTATGTATGTATGTATGTATGTATGTATGTATGTATGTATGTATGTATGTATGTATGTATGTATGTATGTATGTATGTATGTATGTATGTATGTATGTATGTATGTATGTATGTATGTATGTATGTATGTATGTATGTATGTATGTATGTATGTATGTATGTATGTATGTATGTATGTATGTATGTATGTATGTATGTATGTATGTATGTATGTATGTATGTATGTATGTATGTATGTATGTATGTATGTATGTATGTATGTATGTATGTATGTATGTATGTATGTATGTATGTATGTATGTATGTATGTATGTATGTATGTATGTATGTATGTATGTATGTATGTATGTATGTATGTATGTATGTATGTATGTATGTATGTATGTATGTATGTATGTATGTATGTATGTATGTATGTATGTATGTATGTATGTATGTATGTATGTATGTATGTATGTATGTATGTATGTATGTATGTATGTATGTATGTATGTATGTATGTATGTATGTATGTATGTATGTATGTATGTATGTATGTATGTATGTATGTATGTATGTATGTATGTATGTATGTATGTATGTATGTATGTATGTATGTATGTATGTATGTATGTATGTATGTATGTATGTATGTATGTATGTATGTATGTATGTATGTATGTATGTATGTATGTATGTATGTATGTATGTATGTATGTATGTATGTATGTATGTATGTATGTATGTATGTATGTATGTATGTATGTATGTATGTATGTATGTATGTATGTATGTATGTATGTATGTATGTATGTATGTATGTATGTATGTATGTATGTATGTATGTATGTATGTATGTATGTATGTATGTATGTATGTATGTATGTATGTATGTATGTATGTATGTATGTATGTATGTATGTATGTATGTATGTATGTATGTATGTATGTATGTATGTATGTATGTATGTATGTATGTATGTATGTATGTATGTATGTATGTATGTATGTATGTATGTATGTATGTATGTATGTATGTATGTATGTATGTATGTATGTATGTATGTATGTATGTATGTATGTATGTATGTATGTATGTATGTATGTATGTATGTATGTATGTATGTATGTATGTATGTATGTATGTATGTATGTATGTATGTATGTATGTATGTATGTATGTATGTATGTATGTATGTATGTATGTATGTATGTATGGCACAGGACTATGACTTCCTTCTTGAACATTGCTCGAGTTTAAGCAAGAGTTAGAAATCTTGTTTTAAGAATTTAAATCTGTCCACTGCTGGTGCAGGATCCATTACTTGTGCGGTGCTATTACGTTATTTATTATGTTTATTTCTATATTAATTTAGTAGTTCGTATATATACAGAAAGTCATTCACAGTTTAAGGAAATGATTTTAGTAGTTGAGTTTTACGTATGAATGCTGTATTTATCGATTTGCTTCTATCTGACAGCATGTTTCTTAACAATAGCTCTAGCTCGAATTTTTTTCTGAAAATAAAGTTTTTCTTAGTTACTGCCATGTCAGTTTATCTCATTCCTTTTACACCATTTTTAAAAGTCCAATGTTCTTCGATGCAGCTTTCTAAAGAATTTCTTTTAATAAACGGAAAGTACAAAAGTTCATTGGAGGAGTGTCGGTTAATTTACAGCTACTTAATTAAATGGGAAATATTTCATTCCTGTTTCAGATTTTTTTTTTTTCTAAATAAAAAAGTTGGTTTAGACATGTGACTAAAGACTATTTCCATATCAAGCTTAAATTTAATGTCCTTTCCATATAAGGCTGGAATTTCTTCTTCAGAAAACTTTAGAACTTTTTTCTTTTTTTTTTTTCTCAAGATAGATGAGTGAATTAATTTTTGTTTTGTTTGAGGCGTTTTTTTTAATTTCCCGTCGTACCAAAATTCTGAAACATCAAGGATTTTTTTTTTTTTTTTACTATTTTGTACATTGACGGAGTACCGTGGGAACAACAGAAAACTGATCTTTCTTTTATTACAGTATTTTTAAAATAACTATGTCTCATAAAGTTTTAACACTAATTTCCATTTTGCTTATAACTTAAAATTTAAGATATATTTAAGATTTTAAGGAAAGGTATTATTAAGGTATTTTTCTTATTTTCTACCGATTTTTTTTTTTCTTTCACTAATATGGTTTAAAAAATGCAGAAGAACTTTTGGTTTAAAGAGCGTTTTTTACTTCAAATGTTTATGAATATTTACAGAGCCAGACGACATTCTTACTTTCGATTCAATGAATCTTTGAGACGACGGATTTTCTTTTATGATCAGAGAAATCCTTTTCTTGATATTTACCTGCCTTCAAACAAACTTATGATTAAATTTTGTGGTCATGTTTTCATTTTTACTTTCACCTCGATGGTTTTTTTTTTTTTCCTTTCAAATTTCATATATTGTAAATACTTTTTTTAGAAAAGGAATAACTACTATTTCTACACCGGTGTATAGTTTCGTTATACGAATATTTTCCTTCTTTGGAAAGTGCCGTTGAGGTATTTTTGAGCCATCTAATAATTTTCGTAATCATTTAAAAATCTTATATTTTTATATTTCAGTCAAAAAATAGGAGCAGCAGTTGATTATTTGAAAGTTTCCAAACTTTTATCTGAAACTGCAAAAGTGAAAATAAGTTATAAGACTGTTTCATTAAAGTGTAAACGGCCTTTTAAACTTTATTGCATAAAAAAATAACTTGTACATTAGTAGTGTATAACGCATTGGATGTACCTTTTTCCCCATATTAGGATATCCCCCGCTGTTCAAATCCGTTTGTTTAAATAAAAAAAATAGATAAGAAAAATATTTCAATTCCATGTTATTAAGATTTAAAGATCCTTTTTAAAAGAAAATTCTTTTGAAAAGGAATAATTTAAACTATTTTGCCTTTTCTTCTGAATTTACAATATTTTTCTTTTTACATAAAAAATAAATAATTATAATATTTTAATTATTTAATAGTATATTATTTTCTAGAGAATTCTGATTTTTACAAAATCCAACGTATACCAGTCAATCAATTTTTAATCCACGCCTTTTCGAGTAAATTTCTAATTTCTTATTCGTCAATGTAAGTTTTGAGCTTGCATTTTAAAATTCAGTGGCAGTAATTTAAAATGCGTAGTTTTATTTTTTATTTTTTTTAATCTTCAATGTGATAATTTATTTAAAATCCAATACCCTCTATTTAATATTCTCTCTTCAATTCAGTTTTCATCAAGTATCTGCATACATTTTTTTTTTTTTTTTTTTTTTAAACTGTAATGCTTGGCTCCCGAAGTTCTTGCGACAGCGACATTTAGAATGTTATAAACCAATTCTCCCTTAAACCGTCGTTTTCCTTGGTAGCTCGTATATCCGCTGATTTTTAACCATTAAATCAATTCACGTAATACTTTACTTGCATAATGTAATTCTATATTAATGGCGAGGGAGAAATGAAAGAAGCGGATAATATTCGCTATTTACTTTTTTTCCTTATTATAGTCTCGGTATTAAAATATCCTTAGTAAATGGTGATGATGATCAATCGATTTAGAACTTTGAAAGATTTACATCACCTAAAATATTGTGCTTTTGTATCGATTTATAACAATTGTTAGATCCTAAATAAATAATTCGTCAGTATAATTATGGATTTCAATTTTACTTTTTTATTATTCTGGAAAGTTTAATTACTTTTCTGAGATTTTCAATTTGTCATTTCAACATTTGTTTTGAAGAAATATAGAACTGACGTCACAGACTTAAAATTCATATTTTTTAGCACACACAAAAAAAAAAAAAAAAAAAAAAAAAAAAAAAACCCACAGAAACCTTTTTATAGCTTCAGAAACCATCTTTCACTGGCTTAAATGACCTATAACATGGTCTTTCTGCTCTTGCAGTTCCAATAAAATTCATAATGGAATTCTGATATTTAACGAAAAATTTATAATTTCAAACTGTGATTTTATTTATGAATGTATGTTAATTATCTTTATAACGTTTAAATGACACATGAATTACGTCTTTAACTTATATTTTAAATAATAATCTAAAGACTTTCTCAGCCTGATTGGCGTATTAAAAGTTTCTCGGTAATTTTAATTTCCGGACAGTTTTAATACTAGAGCATTTGTCATGAGAATATATCCTAGTCGAGATATTTGAGTGCTTAAGAAATTTTAATTAATACATATTACCTGTAGGAATTTGAAATGAGACTGCAGCAATTTTCATTAAATGTTTTTAAATTTTCTTGACACCACCAAATTATATTAAAAACATAATTTAATATGTTAAATATAATTTCACTAAATTCTTAACATATGTATGATAAATATTTGTTTTATAATTTTCATGTGAAAAAAAATTGTGAATACCATTATATGTAAGTATATTATTTAATAAATTATTGATTTTAAATGTTTTATTCATTATTTCTTATATTTTATAGGCGTTCAACGTCATTTTTTTCACTAGTATTTGGAACCCTGCGCAATACGGGCAGGTCTCCTTTCGCTTGGAAAATTTGCACACTGCTCGGCGGTACGACCTAGTGCACGAGGTCATCAATGGCGTGTATAAAGTACATTACACTTTATCCGCCGTTGGGTTATACCACGTGCACGTTAGGTCGTACAATCGAACAGTGCACTCTATTGTGATCCTTGGGCATGGTAAGCCATATATCTCTCTCTCTCTCTCTCTCTCTCTCTCTCTCTCGATAGATAGATAGATAGATAGATAGATAGATAGATAGATAGATACATAGATAGATAGATAGATACATAGATAGATAGAATCTTGTAATACATTTGCGTTTGAATGCAAATAATTGACAAAACATCCCAAATTTCAAAATGTAATATAGATATTTCGAGCGAAAATATTTAAATTTCTATCGATTTTCCGATCATTCAACTCATCTTCATTTTTAGATAGTTTGCTTTTAAAATTCCAGAGAATTCATCACAGTGCGGTTTTATTTTTCCCAATAAATTCTTTAGTCTTTAAAATAGTTATTTTAGAACATTCTTAAAATTATATACGTTAAAAGTTAGCAAAAATAAACTATCTTATAAAACAAAGTATTAAAAATCTGACATAAATGATTGTATTATAAGTAGTTTCTGTACATAAATATCTGCAAAACTAACTCCAGTAACATATTTTTAAAAATTTTCATAAATGAATAAATAATATATTTTTTTATGAAATTGTCCTTAGATTTCAAGAACAAAACGCATAATTAACATTTTTCTTAATTAGTCACTTCTATGATCTAATCTGCAGCATAGTGGAAAACAAATGAATATTTTGCAGCAACTCTTCCGTTAAAACTGAAATCTGGAATCTCAAATCTCATTAATATTGACCTCATGTAATAATATGGTATATATAAGTAAAATGGCTGAAATCGGGCACTGTTATGAAATTCATTAAGTGTAATGACACGTTTCATACACTGTTAACAATTTCAACAGAAAACTCTGTGTAATCTATTATCTTAAGTCTTACGTAAAATTACGGAGAAAAATAAATGGTGATGTTAAAAAACTTATTTTATACATTTATTTTAATAACTAATATTAATTTAATTATTTATTGTTGAGACTATATTTCGGACTTAGAATGCTTTTACTAAAGTAGAAACAGTCCTTTTTAATTTTATTTAAAAAACCAAATAATAAAATTAAGTAAAAATACAGAATTAAGATTGAAAATCTCGATTATTCACTTTTAACTAACAATTACTGAAAATTTACAAAGACTCTGGATAAATATTTACATTAAATTTATAGAATTTGTTAAGTGTATTAGAAATAGTTAGGATAAAAGGACAAATTATGAAACAATTTTCGTTAAAATCCTTTTATCATTTAAAATGCTCATATATATATATATATATATATATATATATATATATATACACACAATACCACATGTAGATTTTTTAACTTCCTGTAAGATTATGGGATCAAGTCCTATAAAAATAGTATGTAGGTTAAGAAGAATATTTTTACTAAAATGTGTTATTTCAGAGTACATTGAAAGGGATTTTTAATGTTTGTTCAAGTAAAAGAATTTAGTAGCACTTCCAGGGATAAAAATCTTTTATCTTAACATTGCATCTTGTGTCATTATATAATATCACAGAATGACTTCCCATAAACAACTGTAGTCAGTTCTTGAATGCAACACGAAGATTTTTTCATCATTTCCAAGACTTCCTTTTTCAAGAAGCTGTTCGCCTGTCATCTAAATGAAAATGTGTAAAATAAAAAAAAAATAGTTTAGGTCATACGTGGGTAATACCCGGCCTCTGTGACTTTCTTGTGCGGCCTACAATAATAACGAAAAAGCAACAATAACTCTGTTACGATAAAAGTAAGTTATTTAAAAACAGTGAAAAAAAAAATCATTCAATAAAAAACTACAGCCTTACCAACCCCAATACAATGTGAATATATCCACTCATCTGCGTCTTTCCTATTACTATTATATAAAAGCAGGTCTAATACATAACTTAAAGTTTCACATAATCTTCAGGATAAAGACAGCTATTAGTGCGAAAAAAATTAGACTATAAATTTTGTGTAACAACATAATCTATTATACTCTCAAAAAAAAAAGCAAATGATTTCCATGTATAACACTGTATCAATATTTAGGGACCTTTTGTATTGCCATATTGAAAATCTCTATTGAGAAAGATTAAAAAAAAAAAAAATAATAATAATAAAAGAATCGGTCCAAATTAAGTTTTAGCCCAAACAGCAATGTTAATATAATGAAAATATTGACTTGTTTAAACATTTAAAATTTAATATTTCTCGGGGAAAAAATTTTGGTTAAAAACTGAACAAAAAAAGAATTTCTAAGAGATTTTTGCAGACATGAACGAAGATCTCTGCTGCACTCAGTAGAATGAAATTAACAAATAGTTATTAATTGAGTATATTTAAAAAGATATTGTTTATGAAATTTTCTGCTGCAATGAAATTTTTATTTAACAAGAAATTAGGAAAATAGTAAAATCAATGCTATACCAAGTTATGGCGTTTTACTCGGTATGCAAATTATAGATCCTGGATATCCGGGAAACAAATGGCAGCGCTGAATTTATTTAACAATTATTGTACGAAAAGTAAGTTTTAATTTTCAAATATATAATTTTAAAGAATAATAGAAAATTGCGATTTTTAATATGAAAGAAAGGAATAATTTTAAGTAAAAATTTAAAAGGTGTCTTTTTCGCTTTGCAGTAGAAATAATGTTAAATATCGTAAATGATCTATTTAGATGAGTAATTCTAAAACTTTATTAGCAAACAATAGTATATATATGTATACATTCCAATAAAAAATCCCTAAATTGTATAATCTACATTTTAATACACATAAAATATCTCAACTATGAAATATTAATATTGAAAATTTGGAAATCAATGTAGATGGAACAAATTTACAAATTACGATTTACGATGTAAACATGGTTGTACACTAGGGTGTCCTTTAATTGAAGGGCGATTCTTTTCTTTTTCTTTTTTTAATTTGATACGCATACACTATTTTTTTTCCCTTATTTGACCCTAAACACGTTTTAGCAAATTATCAGCTCTATGGGATAATGTTAATGCGTGCTGAATCGATGTGAAAATCTTAATATTAGAATTTTTCTATAAACAGATTTTATGTGCTGTTTAAAGAATATTAAAGAAACAGTCCATCAGTGAATATTAGATTGGGAACCAACAGCACCTTAAAGCAGATGAAAAGAAGTCTTAATAAATTCATCTCTTTGCCATTTAGCAAATAATGTGCTGATACCAACATTTTAGTCTTTGTAGCTATTCAATACGAATTAATCACTCTTAATATTGTTTTCCAACATAAATTCTGCATTTAAACAGAAGCAGGATTTGTAAATAACATAGCTCACTGTTTCCAGTCACTTTTGTTGTCGTTCCAAATTTCAATTTAAACAAAATAGTTCACTCTCATATTTGAAGACGATGCAAACTGCGGATGGACTGATATAGGGATGGCATATATCACGATTAATATTCACAACTGACGGTGTCAATTGTAAATATTTCTCTGAAAATACTATTGTGATGTTTAGTGTTTAATACAGATATATAATATAGATTATTCTTTTATAGTGCTAAACGAGTGGCTAATATTAGACTTAGTACACATTAAAGCTAATAATTATAAAATGTTTAATATCTTATTTTATTGTACATTAAGAAAATTAATGTAGCTTTTTTTTCCTGATCTATTTAGAGGCCAGGCCATCAGCAACTAGCCCGACTGTCGGGACTGGAACTGCCGGGACAACCACTGAAGTGACCGGGGCAACCACTGCTATATCTACGCTTGCGACTCCTGGACCAACTACAGAGCCAACCCCTGCTACCTCAAGCCAAATGACGGCAGCTGAAATGGAGTTCAGGCCTTTTGGCAAAAGGAAGCGCCCCGGCCAGGAGTCGCAAGATTATGAAAGGACAATCTCGATGAGTTTTACTCCGAGGTTGGATCTTGTATGTATATAGAATTACCTTATTTATAAAATTGAACTTATAATGTGTTTAGTATGTGAATAACTCGACTAATACCTTCAATTTTTATAAATTTATAAAATGTCTACAGACTTGTGGGACACTTGGTATATTTAAACCTTCCGGAATAAATTTTTCCTTTGCCAGTGTAATTCAGATTTCTTTTCAGAAGCCAACTATGTGTAATGGATTGGTTTTCAAGGTTATGCTAAAGGAATATAAGATGGCGAATTCTTTGGCGAATAATATGGCGGATACTTCTTTATAGCTGAAGTCCAAAAGTGATTAAAAAAAAAAAAACTGTATTCTGAAAAAATTGAAGCTAATTTCCCTTTAACATTAATCCATCCTAAGATTTTTAACATTACAAATTGGCAGAGAATTGTGGAAAGGAGGTTGCTGTCAACAAATTGTTTTCTTCAGAACTTGTCTAGAACTTTCCTTCAGGGAAAAAAAAACAAAAAAAAAAACAAAAAAAACAAATTAATGTAAGAAAGATTATATACTGACCTCCTCCCCCACCCCCTTACCACTTGTATGAGGGTAGTAAACAGGATCTATCTTTAATCCTTTCACGTGACAGTAAATCCTGTACCATCCTTTTGTGCTTCCCTAGCAGCCATCTTCATTTTCTAAGGATAAGAAAATCTATCATTTGTACCCAAAATGCCACCAATACGAGGGTTTAGAAGAACATATATTGGACCAGTTGGGTAATTTTCTGGAGTAAGTTTATGCATATCTCCTTCTCGCTATTAACCTCGCGATTATCATTGTATTCTTTGATTTCATTTGACTCAGCCACACTAGGTTGCACATTAAAAACAACAAGAACAAAATATATATCATTCTGAGTAGTCCA
Source organism: Salticus scenicus (assembly GCA_963930645.1). NCBI lineage: Eukaryota > Metazoa > Arthropoda > Arachnida > Araneae > Salticidae > Salticus > Salticus scenicus. The sequence goes on from CAWVNO010001803.1 coordinate 413,744, forward strand.
AAAATAAGAGAGAAATAAAATTATATATTATTCGAAAAATACTGTCTGTAGCTCTATGAATTTTTCACTGAACTGTACTGAAAAATATGGAAATTTTTTCAGTATATATTACAAAAAAAATATTGCATTTTCTACGAATGTATAGTGTTCTAACTGCGTATTCTCTCACATTTTAATCAGATCTGCCTGGTCATATGGCACAATATTGCGAATACTGAACTTTTTTTAAGGAAATTTTCAATGCGCGTCATCTTACTGTTCTTCTGTCGAAATACGCTGGTTACAATGATCATTTATAGTCCTACTTAGGTTGCTAAATAGCACTACGCCATTGTAAAAAAATATTTTATCATTAAAACGCCGCCTGGTAAATACATTTTAAATTATTTTTCTAATATTGTTACACCCCCCTCAAGGAAAAAAGAAAAAGTGTATTTTAGTGAAAATTGCATAGTGCTACAGTAAATTTTTAATAATATATTCTTCGGAGACTAATTCTGAGACTTTTTGATCACCTGTATATATTACACAACGCATATCAGATGCAAAATACATAAATCAAATTGAAATCTCTTCAGAGTAGTTTTTAAACTAGATTTTTCATAATTTAATTAAGAATAACTTATTTTTGTGTGGCTTTTCCAATAAACGATTAAGAGATAGCTTCTATTGCCTGCTCTATATGAAATTCATGTATTCATATAATATTTATATGCTATTCATACAATTCTATACTACATATAATATTAATATTATTGCCATGCAAAGTGATAAATTTTCGCATTTAGTGTACAATTTATTTTTTTAAATGCTCTAATTACTCATTATTTAAAACTCTGTAACTAAAAAGATGATTGCCTTAAAAAGCTCTGGATGAATGACTGCTAAAATGCCATAATTTTTTCTGTATACAGAAGATAAATATTTTGCTGAAATATATTTTTTAATTACGTTAAAATCAGTCACATGCACACATATACTTGTAGATCAATGTTAAATACCTGCAATTCTATGTAAGGTGTCCATAAAGTTTGCAATTTTAGCTAAAATATAGCTTTGGTAGTAAGGCACTCAAAAACACCAGCTCCTGTACACCATATTAATAAAATAAAGTGAAAAGATAAACATATTACAATCATTACAACTTTTGTTTCTATTCCATTATCACCACATTCTTATCTAATGTAACAACCCTACAATCACATCTTCTTTCCAGGACATTTGGAGGAAATCTTGAGAAATGAAACATACGTCTTTAGGATGTAATGTGGATGAAAGGGATGCATTTAGGATAAACTGTAGACAAGTATGTTTGAAGGGAAATTGTATTTCTCATATCTGAGCAAACGGCAATGCATTTTTATTTTATTACACAGTATATCAAATGATATATATATATATAATCACCCGATGAGTGTTGCAAACCAAAGTATGATTTTGTATTGCGAGACCTTGTATAAAAATTTCTGCTCTTTAATTATTTAAATTTTAAAGTTTAGTTATGTATTTAGGATTTCATGCAATGATCTCTCTGTTCAAATTAAATACAAGATTTCAAATTAAATAACATGTATATTTTGAAAACGCTTGTATGGACATGTTAAACTCAATGCTTATCGAAACATAAATATTGTATTTTATGAAATACAGATTTATGTATATTAATATAAAGTATTATTTACATTGCAAAATTATTAGTATATTCTTTTTAAATACACCTCTTACAGCGTATATTATAATTTTTCAAATGTGTTTGTAAGAAACTCAGTCGTGCTAATTGCATAATTTCAATAAATATTTTGCATTTCTTTTTATTTACTAGACCCTGATGTATTTAACCCCTCGAGCCTGGATGGAACATTCGATGCTGCGACTGACAGACGTATGTATTAAAACTTAGTGAAATTTGTTATCTTTAATAATCTAAGCTTTACATATTTTACCAATTAAATTTTATTTATTCGAATGTTTTCGTTTTGAATTTAAAGTTTGCTTTTTATTATTATTATTATTATTAAAATCACACATTCAACTGTGGAAGAAAATCATATTTATTGAAATTTTAATTTTCCGTCTGTGGGGAAAATAATGCCTGGACCGGGAGTCGAACCCCGGATCTTTGACTTACAAGGTGAATGCTCTGCCAATTCAGCTATCCAGGCCGACACCCCGGTCAGCATTACTCACTCGGACAACCTTTAGGCAGAAATATCTTTGGTCTACCATGTAGATAGCTCGACAGAATTAGGCCGCAGGAAAACACCAATAGATAATGGGAGGAAAGAAATAAAAGTTGTGTTTTATAGATCATCAAGGTGTACAGTATAATGAATTTGAAAAGTTTTCCCGCCTAAGACTGTTTAAAAACAAAAATAAAATCTTCATAAGTTTATCATCAAATTTTATTTCTTAAGAATGTTTATTTAAATTATATTTCTCGGTCTTTTAGTTGTGCTTTATTTTTTTTTTCTCCGCAGGACACCATGGGACCTGAGGTGCCATTGGGCGATTCTCTGGCGGTATGCATTCGAAGTTTCTTTATTTTGTAAAGAATCTAACAATTATATTTAAATTCCAATTTTTTTTTTTAATTTAATCTTTTAATTAAAAAATAAATATACTTGAAAATTAATGCTTCCCAGGGATTAGATATTAAATATTTCGTTACTTGTAAGTAATAAAATTCTTTGTTACCATAAACGGTTTATAAACTTTACAATTGTAATCAATCAGTATTTTTCTTTTCAATAGAATATCGTAATAATGAACAAATTTCACTTTTATATAATATATTAACGAGTTTTACGTATACTTATTGAAATATAAGAAAAAAATAATTTTGTGTTAAAGAAAAATCAAATATTTGGTATGATAATGTAATTCTCTGACGGGATTCAACCCCTAACAGCACATCTTCTCCTAAAGGCATCCTGAGGATGTCCTGTGGACAAGTGTGCTGTATGGGGAATTAAGAATGAAGAAAATTCTAAGAAAATGTTTAAAAGTACGATTTAATATGACAAAAAAAAAAAAAAAAAAAAAGGTTACACCAAACACCCATTTTCCGACTTCATATTTGGCGCGAGATTTCTGAGAATTAAATGTGGCTAAGATCACATGAGTTAATATAGATAAATATATTTATGTATTTATTTTTATAGAATTCTGTGTTTTTTTCTTATTGTTTTTATTTCTATCTTATTATTTCAAATATATTTAACTTCATTCATATTCCACTAACTTATAACAAAAACATATCACTTATGTCCAACGTATGACTCGTATACTCTGTACACTCGACAACAACGTACACTTTCATAACTAGGCAATAATATGTATTTGATTTAACAGATAATTTTCATCTATTTAAAATTTGATTTTAGTTTTTTGACAATTTCAACTGAATTTTTGAAATCCATTATGATTAAAAAACTTTGGAAATTAAATGGTTAATTAACTGTAAAATTTACCGTTAAAAATGGTGTACTCTCCTTAAGTGATATTTATTGAAAATGATACAGATATAGTTATTTCGTTTTTGTTTGATTATCCTGCACTGCATGGGAAAATTTCAAAATTCGTATAGCTTGATTTATTTCCGTTGAATTACAAGGGTGTAAGAAATACATTATCTCATGTTCTTCAACATAGGCTTTATTAAGAAGGCAAAAGAGAATTTATCCCGTTAGTAGTCGCTATAGACAGCGCCACCTATTAAAAATTGCACACTTTTTATTTAAATGTCACCAATAATTTTAAGAAGTGATGTGACCGACGTTTCTTCGATTTTATTCGCGCTTTATGCATATCAAATGCTACTTCTACAAATTTTTGGTGGCTATTGAATAAAAAAATCTGGCAACACTAAAACATGGGTGGCAAATCGACCAACTAGCGACTAGTAACGGGTTTAAAAAAAAAAAAAAATTGCCAACAATAGAAATGTTTTGGCATACCCTACTATTATTAATCTATAAAATGACAGTAGCTGTAGTAAAATTAATAAAAATTTGTCTTGAAATTTTCATGCAAAGATTTTGTATTATATTTATTATTTCTCGTAAATTAAGCACGTACAAATATAACTACTCTAGTTCATATGACTTTTTTTTCTTATTTAGGATGATGTACCTGAAACTGGCGATTCTGGGTCGTCACAAGGAAGGATTGCTGTTTGGGCCTTCTCTAGAAGGTACACAGGGATCCATGTTCCTACGAGCCCAATTGACGACTCAGGGTCGTCGGGGTGGAGCAGAAACACCACCATCTGGAGTGATGACGTACCTCCCCCCCCCCTCCTCCACCAAAGAGAAGACGACTTCCCAATATGTTAATGGGAATTGACACAAGTAACATATTACGTAAGAAACTACTCAGTTATTACCACGTTTTTATTAACTTTAATTTTTGTTTTTGTGTGTTTTTTAGTACAAATTTTGCAATAGATTTTTAACTAACTTCTCAACTAGCCAAACATTTGAAACTTACAGAATAGCTTAGAACACGATGACACTGCATTTTGTAATACTTTTAGCCAAATGGTTAGGGTCTCCGCTGCCTTCGAAAGAGTTTATATAGTTCAACAGAAAACTTAAAAACATGATATACATATATATTTATTTACATACATACATACATAGAAAAAATTTCTATAATTTTTTTTTCCTTTCTAATATATACATATAAAAGTTTTTTAGTAAACAAATTAATTTTTTTAAAGACTGAATATTGTAACGCAAATAGCAAATAATCTGCTTTTAAATATAAATTTACTTAATCGATGCTGTCCCGGTTATTTTGAATTTAAAACATTTTGGGCTTCTCAGTTTATTGAAGAAAAGATTAAAACAGTGTCTTCAAAGAAAGCAGAAAATATATTTGCAAGATTTGTGTGTGTGTGTGTGTTCGCGTGCAATTCCAACAAAAGTTTTTTATTAATTTTTAAACAAAAGTCTTTTATTATTAAAACGCTAACCATTCATTTTAAAAACGCTAACGTAAAAAGTTTCGAAATATTAAAACTTCTTGATAATAAATTTTCTACAACGTGTTATTAGGAGTCTTTAAAGTAAATTAGTATGGTAGTATAAGTTACTTTGATAATTGTTTATAATTTGTCCAAGTATTTATTAGATGTGTAATGATTGATAAACCATAAAATTACGAAAGCTTAACAAGTATTAGATACATGAAAATGAATGGGATTCTTAATAACTGCATACGACTGTCAAGAAAATACAGCAAAGCCCCCGGTTATCGAAGCCCCGATTAATCCAGTTCCTGGTCAACCGAGGTAGTCCCGAAAAGTCCACGTCCGGCGTGAATGACTTTGACAATTATTTTACTACACACATTTTATAATTTACATATCTATGACGTATTGTATTTTTAACTGTCTACATTCAAATTTGTAATATATATATTATTATACGATGACTTACTTCGATGACTACGGATTCATGCATTTTGAAACTTTGCCGTATGTTACGCCTTCGGTTTACAGCAGAGTCCGTGTTATCAGAGACGTCCATTACTCGAGGTTATTTCAATCCACTGTGCCTCGGATAAGCTGGACTCTACTGTAAATAAATCAATCCATGAAACTACAAAGATTTTACGAAATGTTTTATTAATTCTCTAAAAATAGGACTCTGTGCTTTAATGGATTAAATAATAAAATAAGTATTTCCTAGAAGAATACACACACACGCATATGTGTGTGCGTGTGTGCTTGAAACAGATTCAAAATTTTTTTGTTTAAACAATGCAAATGAATTATTGTCATGTAATAGTCTTTCTGTAAACAGAATTCCGCTGACATTCTGCAATAACTTTCTGAATGTATGAATTTTAAAATGTTGCACATGAAATAGTTGAAAATGCAAATTAAAGGTTTTTAAACTACCTACTTATATTACTGTATTTTTTGTTTCGTACATTCATTTTTTTTTTTTTTTTTTTTTTTTTTTTTTTTTTTTTTTAGGTAGTTTTCGTATTATATGTAAATATTAAATAACAAAAGTAAAACAATCAGATGTCTTAATTTATATACATGAAGGGCACTCTAATTTATACGAAATTTAATGTGTGCTACAAATGCTAATGAACACTATTAATGCATATAAAAAGAAAATGTGTCCGGTTTTGTTTGATTTTTGCACATTTTCAATTTTGCATAAAACACGGGTAATGGTTCTAATATGTAATGCCAATAGATGTTGATATAACTTTTTATTTTAAATTCTTGTGTATGTTATAGTTATAAAACAGCATTTATTTAATGTATGGGGGAAATATCTATCGTATTAAAAGACGAAGAAACTTCAGCATTTGGGTCTCAAAAAGAACTTTTTTCAATAACTACCAAAGTTTAAGGAACATTAATTTTCGCTATTGGCAAACTGAAACAAAAAAAAAGTATATGTTAATAATATATTTATTCTTTTGATGAGAGATAGGGATTTAAAGCATATAAAATCATGGGAAACTTTCAATGACTCCATTGAGAAATAAATATTTTAAAGATAATTTCAAATAAAGTAAATATGCAGATATTAGGGTCTTTTAATAAGAAATATGTGAGGTTAACCATAACGGCGAAGGAAAAAAGAATCTGTAACTGAAGAATCCTTTAAAGACAAATGTGACGTTAAATACGATGTTGGGTCATTAATCCTGAAAATTTATTATTTTTTCTTACACGTTGTTTACACTGTCAAAAAAAACTAAAAAACGCATTACTCAGCAATAAATTAAAATTTAAAGTCTGACAAGAAAAATACTAAAAGCACTACATTTTTTAAATATCATTATGGCAAATGAATGATTTTAAAGTAGATTATATTTTTAAGAATTGCGATCAAATGGGGATTTTTCTGGCTGCAAAATAATGCATTTTACGTGCTTATTTTGCTTTTCATTTAAGTAGCAATAATTTTGGAATGAGTAAAAAAGTAGTTTAAGCTCACCTGTTAAAAAAGAATTCGAAAGCACATTTTTTTTTTTTTTTTTTTTTTTTTTTCCCCCACAGAAATTGTCATTGTGTCCAATTTACATCGATACCAACTTGTATGTATGTTTACCAACACTCTTTCTTCGCCAAAAAATTCAGCATGCTTGGTAGAAGGAAACTGTTAAAAAGAAAAAAAAAAAATCTATTAAAATTTTCTGGTGAGGGGGGGGGGGGACGTACACGTTAGTAGCTGTGACTTTATTACGCACCTTGCATTCGATTAAAGCTATTTTAAAATTTGGTGCATATTATTTGCATGAAATGCTCATTTGTGACCTTATCCTTATGCAGATATTTTTAATTTTTATTTTAGCATCAAGCCAGAGATTACGCCCAAGACGTCAGGTCAACTACCGTGTGTAAGTTTTTTATTATTATTATTTTGTAATGTTTTGTTAAAACTGAAACGTAAGAATATTCGTTTAGAATTCATTTCGATCACAGACAATAGGTGTATTTGGTAATGCATGGCCTGGAATTAATATTCTTATGGATTTTTTGGTTGTATATTTCATAATAAATGAAACCCCATGTTTTAAAAATAATTAAAAGGGACTTTATTTCCTGTTAAGATATATACACTCAACTATATTAATGAACCAGCAATCTTTAAAATGGAAATTTAATTCAAACTATCTTAATGCGTATATTTTAATGCAGTGCGTGCAATAGAACTTAAATTAAAAAAAAAAAAAGATAAAAGCCTGGAGAGTAGGTTTATAAGTAACGTCATTTATATCGGATAGATCATACACATATAAAATTTATAAAATATATATTTATATAATAAATATTATAATTTTTTTAAGAAAACTGATTGCCATTCTATATAAGTAGAATAGTAACAACATTAGTAGCCTGTCTAAAGTCTCACAAGCGCGTTTATTTAAAAACGTGTGCACAACCTTTTTAAACTTGCCATATAAATCCCTTTTTCACATTCTTCCGCATGTATTGATTGATTTTTACCGAAAAATTGGCAGTCAACTTCATTAGAAAGTTAACATTGATTTCGAAAATGTGCATTTCAAAAAAGTCTCTCTCTCTCTCTCTCTCTCTATATATATATATATATATATATATATATATATATATATATATATATATATATATATATATATATATATATATGAATGGAGCCTTTTAACTTTTGTTTAATTAAATAGCTAGTCTATTGGCAATGACCTCTACTAAATATAATACTCTGCAAAATATTATAGATTTTTCAGTCTTTAAAACTAAAATCAGGTTTTCTTCGTTAAACTCGATTAATATTTTACAAAAAAAAAAAAAAAAAAAAAAAAAAGTATTCTTTAAATAAGTATTAAAAGTCAGAAACTACTGTAAGATTTTCTAATATTTTCTTTTATACCATTCAATGACTCGAAAAAAATTCCAAAATTTGCATATCTAAAAAAAACATTTCTCGAGTCAATTTAATGTTTGTTTTACAAATCTTCAAAAAAGATTAGAGTAGAATAACTATTATTAAAATTACGTTAATTTAACTAAACTTATTACAAGCAGTTATTTGGATAATATATTGGGGGGAAAAAAAAAAAAAAAAGATATATATAAAGCAGACGACAGATTTATTTACTGCATTATTGAATAACTAAACATTTTTCTGAAACAGGTTAAAAATTTATTTATTAAACTTAAAATTACATTAAAATTATATTTTGCCATTTACTTTCGCAATGTTACAGTTATTATTCAAACTCTTGAAGGGATCTTAATTACGGAATCTGAGGAAAAGTATATTAAGAGTGTCCATGATTCTCAGTAATTCATGAACGTTGAGGTTGAGTGGGTTTAATTTTTCACAAAAATTACATAGAATTGTACGTCCTTTAACAATGTCTCCAAAATGAGACTTTTGTCACAGAGTTTTGGCCGATTGCATCCAATCCACACCATCCTATCGGTAATAGAGGAAATACTGATTGAACATAACCGGCCAGTCTTCCCAGACGTAAAGCCCAGTTTTGAGTCTTTATTGGGATTGGACACACACAGGACACATTGACTCAGTAGGCTATTGTCAAAAGTCAATGAGAGTTGTCCCTAAGGTTTGTTCAGAGACACATCGTCACAAATTTTATCTGATACAGAAGGATTGGCTCCCATATTCGTCCCGTCAAAACTTTTCAGATTTTAAATTATTAACGAAGACTCGGTATCGCCAGTACCTCCGACTTTTTGTGAAACAGTAAATATACTGACCATAGTTATTGCTGTTTCACTGCCAGTGTTCGAATTGTAATCGCACTCATGTCGAATTTGAAACCCAGAAAAAATTCGTGAAAAATAAATTAAACTTATGAGAATGTCTTGATTCTTTGTGATGATTCAAGGGAATTCTCATTCTGTTCCGCTTTCTACATTCTAGGAAGCGTAAGAGCCATCCTCATAAGGGACCGATTTACTCAGTTGGAGGCCCAGGGCACTCATGTTCAATGGGCCCCTTTTCCTCGTACTTTAATATTACAACAAACAAAACAAACCGCATATTTTTGATTCACCTGTCTAAAAATTTTCCCCACTTTTCACTTTATTGGTAAGACTTAAATATATCTGATGCTTGTCTATCGGATCAACATACATCGCACCCGCGTATCTGCACTGCGGTGCGTATCTCGGATTTAGTTAGCCTTAGTAAGACTTTGGAATGCAGTATCGGTAGTATGATGTTGTACTTGCGTTTAGCAAAAATATCGCAATTTTTTCAATGAACTGACAGTTTCCTTGAAACATTATACCGCTGATTTATATAACAGCGCATTAATACCTCCATCTATCGACGAAAAAACAAAAAGCAATGATCATTATAGCAAACTTCGGAAATTTTTCATTTTAACTATTTTTTAAGTGTATAATTGAATTCCTTGGAGGCCCCCCTCAGTGAGAGGGCTCAGGGCACATGCCCCGAATGCCCTGCCTTAAATCAGGCACTGACTCATTGCAGATCAAAGTTGCGATCACATGTCTCCGGACCACACTTAGCAGGGAGCACTGTTGACCAGACCATCGCCTGTTGTTCAATGCATAGCTCTAATTGGACGATAAAAAGCACTGAATCTGAATTTAACTATGGACTTGAGTTATTAAAGTACAGTGTCCACTACTGGATCGGCCTTGAAAGTAAAATGAGCCAGTAGTGGATAGCGCTGTCCACTACTGCTTATTGACATTTTTAGGTACTAGTAGTGGACACTCTTTCCCTATGAAGCTTAAATTTATCAATGTCCTTTCCATATGAGGCTAAACTTTCTTCTTGAAAAAAAATAGTTCTGAAATTTTCTGCTGATAGTTGAGTGAATTCCTTTTTGTTTTCTTTGAGGCTTTTTTATTTTATTTTATTTTTTTTTATTTCCCGCCGTAACAAAATTATGCAGATATAAAGATTTTTTTTTTTTTTTTTTTTTTTTTTACTATTCTGCACGCTGACGAAGACCATTTCGTACTCTCTGTACCGTGGGATAAACAACAGAAAACTGATCTTTCTTTTCATTACAGTATTTTTAAAATACCTGTGTCTCATAAAGTTTTAACAGAAATTACCATTTTGCTTATAACTTAAAAATTAAGATATATTTAAGGTATTAGTAAGATATTTTTCTTATTTTTTACAGATTTTTATTTTCTTTCATTAATATGGTTTAAATAATGCAGAAGAACTTTTGGTTTAACACGTTCATCGCCATGTCAGCTATAGGTGACTGACGCTGAACTTTCCGTTTAGGCCACGTCAGCCACCGGTGACTGACAGTGTGAAATATGATATAAAACTAAAAACTTTACATAATTACTAACAATTTATTTCAAATTTACTTAATTTTTATTTATTATAGGATTACATCATTAAGGCATTTTAATGAATTTTATTGAAACATGGTAAACATAACACGTTTCTAAGCAGAGCGCGTGGCCTGAATGGGATTTCGTTTAGAATTCGCGTGACGTTCAACGTGTTAAAGAGCGTTTTTTACTTCAAATGTTTATGAATATTTACAGAGCCAGAAGACATTCTTACTTTCGATTCAATGAATCTTTGAGACGACGGATTTTCTTTAATGATCAGAGAAATCATTTTTTTTTTTTTTTTTTTAATATTTACCTGCGTTCAGACAAACTTAAAATGAAATTTTGTACACCAGTCAATCAATTTTAATCCACGCCTTTTCGAGTAAATTTCTAATTTCTTATTCGCCAATGTAAGTTTTGACCTTGCATTTAAAAATTCAATGGCAGTAATTTAAAATGCGTAGTTTTATTATTTTTTTCTTCAATGGAAAAATTCGTTATTTAAAATCCAATACCCTCTATTTAATAATCTCTCTTCAACTCCGTTTTCATCAAGTATCTGCATACATATTTTTCATACTGTAATGCTTGGCTCCCGAAGTTCTTTCCACAGCGACATTTAGAATGTGATAAACCAATCCTCCCTTAAACCGTCGCTTTACTTGGTAGCTCGTATATCCGCTGCTTTTTAACCATTAAATCAATTCACGTAATATTTTACCTGCATAATGTAATCCTATATTAATGACGAGGGAGAAATGAAAGAAGCGGATAATATTCACTATTTACTTTTCTTCCTTATTATTATAGTCTCGGTATTAAAATATCCCTAGTAAATGGTGATGATGATCAATCGATTTAGAACTTTGAAACATTTACATAACCTAAAATATTGTGCTTTTGTATCGATTTATAACATTTGTTAGATCCTAAATAAATAATTCGTCAGTATAATTATGGAGTTCATATTTACTCTTATATCTCACTTCCCATTATATTTTTATTGATTAGTGGAGTGGAAAAAAGTTCTTTAAGTAATTACTTGAAATTACATTAAATAACATTTTAATTTAACATTATTATTTAATTTCTGGGAAAATAATTACTCTTTTCAGATTTTCAATTTATCATTTCAACATTTATTTTGAAGAAATATAGAAGTGACGTCACAAACTTAAATTTCATATTTTAGCACACACAAAAAAAGTTTCTGAAGTAATAAAAGGCTTCTGTAGAGAAATTTTTTCTTTCTTTTACTTTTTCTTTCTTTCTTTCTCTTTTCTTTTTCTTTCTATCTTTCACTGGCTTAAATGACCTATAGCATGATCTTTCTGCTCTGGAAGTTCCAAAAAAGTACATAATGGAATTCTGATATTCACCGAAAAATTTATAATTTCAAACTGTTACTTTATATCTATTCATGAATGTATATTAAATATCTCTATAAAGTTTAAATAACGTGAACTACGTCTTTATATTTTTAATAATAATCTAAATAATTTCTCTGCCTGATTGGCACATTATAAATTTCTCAGTAATTTTAATTTCTTGACAGTTTTTATGCTAGAGCATTTGTCCTGAGAATATATGATAGTCGGCATATTTGAGTGCTTAAGAAATTTTAATAATCAGAAATTACCTGCAGGAATTTGAAATAAGACTGCAGCAATTTTCATTAAATCTTTTAAGTTTTCTTGACACTACCAAATTATATTAAAACCTTTAATTTAATATAATGTTAAATATCATTTCACTAAATTGTTAACGTATGTATGATAAATATTTGTTATATATTTTGCATTCGAAAAAAAATTGTAAATAACATATGTAAGTATATTATTTTGTAAATAAATTGTTCATTTAAATATTTTATCAATTATTAATTATATTTTATAGGCGTTCAACGTCATTTTTATGCGAGTATTTGTAACCCTGCACATTATGGGAAGGTCTCCTTTCGCTTGGAAAATATTCACACTGCTCGGCGGTACGACCTAGTGCACGAGGTCATCAATGGCGTGTATAAAGTACACTACACTTTATCCGCCGTTGGGTTATACCACGTGCACATTAGGTCGTACAATCGAACAGTGCACTCTTCTGTGATCCTTGGGCACGGTAAGCCATAAATATTTATTTAATCTTAAAAAAAATCTGAAAATAATACTTACTATATTATATGTATTCAAGATTTACATGAGTTTTAAGCAAATAAAACTTTTGGTTAACAAATAATCAACATTTAAATAGAATAAATACATATAACAATTATAAATAAATATTTAACACTGTTTCTTCCACTATATTACATATATTTATATCGATATAGTAGTACGTTGTAATAATTTTGCGTTTGAATGCAAATAATTGACTAAACAACAGAAATTTCAAATATAAGATAGATATTTTGAACGAAGCTTTTTAAATTTCTGTCGATTTCCCGATCATTCAACTCATCTTCATTTTTAGATAATGAGCTTTCAGAATTCTAGGGAATTCATCATAATGTTTTTTCCCCAATAAATCCTTTAGTCTTAAAAATATATATGTTAAGTAAGTTAGGTTTTATGTTACATTATTTATGCCATCTTGTAAAACAAATTATAAAACATCTGATATAAATGCTTGTATTATAAGCAGTCTCTTTAAATAAATATCTGCAAAACTAACTCCTGTGACATGATTTTAAATTGTTTCACAAATGGATAAATAAAAATAAAATACTTGTTATGAACTTGTCATTAGACTTCAAGAACAAAACACGTAATTAACACTTTTTTCTTAATTAGTCACTTCTAGGATCTAAACTGCAGCATGGTGGAAAACATACGAATATGAATGTTTTGTAGCAACTCTTCTATTTTCCGGTAAAACTGAAATCCGGATTCTCTAATCGCATTGCTATTGATCTTATGTAACAATATGATATTTATAAGTAAAATGGCTGAAATCGGACACGGCTATGAAATCCTAAAAATGTAATGAGACGTCTTGTATTAGAAATAGTTAGGATAAAACGACAAATAATGAAACAATTTTCGTTAAAATCCTTTTATTTAAAATACTCTTTTATCAAGAAAACATTACACGTGTAGATTTTTTTTATCTTCCTGTAAGATTCTGAGATTAAGTCCTATAAATATAGTACGCAGGTTAAGAAGAAACTTTTTACTTAAATGTGTCATTTAAGAGTATATTGAAACTGATTTTTAATGTTTGTTCAAGTAAAAGAATTTAGAAGCTCTTCCAAGGATAAAATTGTTTTATCTTATCATTAACATTGCATCTTGTGTCATTATAAAATAGCGCATAATGTCTTCCCATAAACAATTGTAGTCAATTCTTTAATGCAACATAAAGATTTTTTTAATCATTTCCAAGCCTTTTTTTTCTTTAAGAAGCTGTTCGCCTGTCATCTGAATGAAAATGTGTAAAATAAAAGAAATAGTTTGGCCATATGTGGTAATACCCGGCCTCAGTGACTTTCTTATGCGGCCTCCAATAATAATGAAAAAGTAATAACTCTGTGATAATAAAAGCAAAAGTTATTTAAAATAATTGAAAAGGAATAATTAAATAAACTACAGCTGAAACAACCCCAATATAATGTGAATATATCCACTCATCTGCGTCTTTCCTATTACTATTATATAAAAGGAGGCCTAATGCATAACCCAAAACTTGACGTAGACTTCAGGTTAAAGGCAGCTATTAGTGCGAAAAAATTAGGTGATAAAGTTTGTGTAACAACATAATCTATTATTTTCAAAGAAAAAAAAAATAATTTCAATGTTTAACATTATACCAATATTTAGGGTCTTTGTGTATTGTCACATTGAAAATCTCTATGACGATTAACAATACTAGATATTACGAAAGATTAAAAAAAAAAAAAAAAAAAAAAAAAATCTGGCCAAATAAAGTTTCCGCCCGAACAGTAACATTAATATAATGAAAATATTGACACGTTTAAACATTTAAAAATTACTAATATTTCTCGGGGAAAAAATAGGTTAAAAACTGAACCAAAAAAGAAATTCTAACAGATTTTTGCAGACGTGAAAGATCTTTTCTGCACTCAGTAGAATGAAATTAACAAATAGTTATTAATTGAGTAGATTTCAAAAGATATTGTTTGAGAAATTTTCTGCTGCAATGCAATTTTTATTTAACAAGAAATTAGAAAAATTAGTAAAAGAAAAGCTATACCAAGATACGGCGTTTTTAATCAGTGTGCAAATTACAGATCTGGGATGAACGGAAGGAAAATGGCAGCGCGGAATTTATTTAACAATTATTGTACGGAAAATCAAGTTTTAATTTTCAAACATATAATTTTAAAGAATAATAAAAATATTGGATTTTATAATATGAAAGAAAGGAATAATTTTAGGTTAATATTTAAAAGGTGTCTTTTTCTCTTTGCTGTAGAAATAATGGTAAATATGGTAAATGATCTATTTAGCAAACAATAATATGTGTATATTCGAATATAAAATTCAAAAAATCCGTAAATTTTATATTCTGTATTTTAATACACATAAAATATCTCAACTATGAAATATTAATATCGAAAATTTGGAAATTAATGTAGATGGAACAAATTTACAAATTACGATTTGCGATGTAAAGATGGCTGTACACTAGGGTGTCCCTTAAATAAGGAGCGATTCCTTTCTCTCCTTTTTATTTATATATATTATTCGATACACATACACTATATTTTTTATTCCTATTTGACGCTAAACACGTTTTAGCAAATTATCAGCTCTATGGGATAATGTTAATGCGTGCCGAATCGATGCGAAAATCTTAATATTAGGATTTTTCCCATAAACTGATTTTATGTGCTATTTGAAGAATATTAAAGCAGCAGTCCATCACCGAATATTAGATTGGAAACAACAGCACCTTAAAGAAGATGAAGAGGAGTCTTAATAAATTCATCTCTTTGCCGCTTAGCAATTAATGTGCTTTTCCCAACGTTGTAATCTTTGCAGCTCTCCAATACGAATTACTCATATTTTAATATTGTTTTGAAACAAAAATTATGTATTTAAATTGAAACAAGATTTGTAAATAATAACATAGCACACTGTTTTCAGTCACTGTTGTTGTTGTTCCAAATTTTAATTTAAACAAAAATAGTTCATGTTCGTATTTGAAGACGATGCAAACTGCTGATGGACGGATATAGGGATGGCATATATCACAATTAACATTCGCAGCTGACGGTGTCAATTGTATATTTCTCTGAAAATACTATTGTGATGTTTAGTGTTAAATACAGATATATAATATAGATTATTCTTTTATAGTGCTAAGCGAGTGGCTGATATTAGACTTAGTAAACATTTGTAAATTTTGGGCAATTTTGGACGGTACCTCACATTGTTTTCTTACAGAATCTCGTTTTGACGGTTTCAAATCACTCTAAAACGTGTTGATAATTTATGAAATTTTGACGCAAAATCGTCATTATTTCACATTACAGTAATTCAATCTTTCGGAAAGATGTCGGTCGGTGTCAAGCATCAGTATTTGTTCAGTTTGACGAGTAACCGAATTATTGCACATATTAACTGCAAGAAGCATTCTACCCGTTCTTTGTTCTGCATGAGTGAATTTCAGGATATTTCGATTAATACAAATTTTTTTAGTTTAATTTGAGCCACAGAAATGCTTATTTAAATGAAATGGTTAATCTTTAATAAATAATTTTATACAAAAGAGAATGTTTACTCGTTATTTTAACATTTTATAAAGTACATTATACACCACCCTATAAAATCCTTGATACTTAAACATTTTATAATTATTAGCTTTAATGGGTCATATCTCATTTTATTGTACATTAAGAAAATTAATGTAGCTTTTTTTTCTGGTCTATTTAGAAACCAGGCCAACAGTAACTAGCCAGTCTGTCGGGAGTGAACTTGTTTGGGCCTCCACTGAAGGAACTCTATCACAGCCAGCATTAGCGACTCCTGGCCTGAGTACAGAGCCGACCCCAGGTACCTCTACTCAACCAACGGCAGCTGAAAGGGAGCTGTCTTAAATGCACTTCAGACCTTTTTAAAAGGAACATGCCAGGCCAGGAGTCGGAAAATTATGAAAGGACCATCTCGATGAGTTTTACTCCGAGGTTGGATCCAGTATGTATATAGAATTACCTTTATTTATAATATTGCAGTTATAATTTGTTTAATATGTAAATAACTCAACTCTGTTTTTGTTACCGAAAAATATAATTTATTTACGCCTTGCATTTCAAATTAAAAAAATATATGGAATATAATGCAATTGATCCTTTTAGAATAGAGTGAATTTTTTTTTACTATTATTTTATTCAAGCATATTATTATTATTATTATTTTATAGCATTTTATTTATTTATTTTTTTACTTTTATCTTTCATATTAATCTAATCTAATATATATATAAACATATTTTTTTTATTTGAAAAAATTAAAGGGCTTTACGTATTTACAGGCGATAATATATAGTAGTTACAATAGTAGTACAACATCCACAATATTAGTACAACATCCACAGGTTTGTTTCAGTTGATATTTGAAAATTGCACTTCATTAATTAAGATTTGAGAGCAGAATATGTAATGTATTTTTTCTGTCTCTTAGCTTAGATCAAATTGTAAAACAAAATTTAAATATTGGATATTTTTTATAATTCTTTTGATATTTGGTATAAACGAACGGGTAAAAGGAACATAAACAGAAAATGGGAATACATTTCATTTTGGATATTCATTTTATAAGTATTTAAAATTGTATAATTTAAATTTAATCTACGGAATAAAATTAATTTTAAATTAAAAGTCTAAATGTAAGGATATACTATCATTTCGAACTCTGTAAAAATCTCCAATACCCCCCGCTCTCTTTTTTTTAAAAGATAAATAACATATAAACAAGTATTTTAGTTATAAAAAAATAATGAAGCCTTTTTATTATTATAGTATATCTATAGGGATGTAATAAAGAATACGATGCGTCAAAGATTATAGTGAACAATTACTTTCTGTTTTTCTCTAGTATAAGAGAAAGAACGTTATCTACAAAAGCATTCTTATTTAAACTTTTCTGTTCATGTAAATAAGTAATATTCTTAAATATGGAATCATTTAATAAAATAATTCGAAGGATTATATCCAATAGAAAAGATGCATTTGAGGTATATTGTTTCAAATTATCAACGATCGCTTCATCATGGAGTAAAGACGTCCCTGTATGGTAGACCAAAGTACGTCAGAAGTTAGCTCCTGATACAGTCACAGAAGGTGTGAATGCTATTCTATATGCCAATCTAAAATCTTTCTACCTTCGTGTCTAAAATCTTCCGCAAAAGAAGCAAATACAGTCTTCTACCACCAGGTGCTCCGGTCTTTGGACTAACAAAAGTTACACGCATTTCCTATTTATGAATCAGATGACAAATGATTTAGTGGCTCAATCCCTCGTCACAACAAACCCTCAACAAATAAATTGAACAATCTATCAAAGACTTATGAAAAACAGTTATTTTAGTAAAATTATGTCTCAAAACCTACTTATTATCAATGTTGAGTGGCTTTCTTTTCATTTTTGTCTGAATTCCTCGAAAGAATATTCCAGTGATTACTTTCACAATGACATTTATATTACTGATAATGAAACGTAATTCGTATCACATCTTAGACAGTTGGATTGGGTGCCAAAGCAAAATTCTTGAAAGTCGGCCTCTCAGCCCTTCTGCAATTTTATTCGCATTTTATTATTATTATTTTTCACTTTCCGAACACTATAGTGAGGAAAGTATTGTAATTATCAGAAAAGTTTTTAGAACTTTTACACAAGTAATCCATTTGTAAATTTTTTAATAAAATTTCGTAGTGTTAGGCCAATACATATCATATAATATATGCATTATGAAAGGGGTTTTACACATTCCTTTTGAAGTATATAAAAAATATATTTTATTTAAAGAAAAACAAATATCTAATTCTATATTTTATGTGATAATGACATTCATTGGCGGGATTCATATTGAGAGTAAAATGTGCAAAAAGAATATTAAAAAATTCGATTGAATATGGGGGGGAAAAAAAAAGATAAGACAGTAGCATCGTAAAAACCCTTATTTTTCGACTTCATTTTTGGCTCAAAATTGCGGAGAATAAAATTTGACTAGGATTATATGATATAGATAGATAGATAGATAGATAGATTTTGTTATAAAATTGTCTCTTTTATTGTTTTAAATTATATTTTATTATTTCGAATGCATTTAACTTCGTCCATATTCTACTAACTTACAAGTGAAACACATCCTTTTTGCCTAACGTATCACTGGTATGCCCTGATAATTCAGCAATAAAAAGAATATATATATACGATTTAACAGATAACTTTCATCTAATTAAATTTTAATATATTTTGGTTTTTACAACAAATTTAATTATATTTTTGAAATACATGATGATGATTAAAATATTTTGGAAATTAAACGTTTTATTTATTGTAAAATTTGTCGTTTAAAAAATTCTACATTTCTTAAATCGTATTTATGGAAAAAAATAGATATATAGTTAGGTCGTTTTTATTAGATTATCCTGCACTGCATAAGAAAAATTCAAAATTCGAATAGCTTAATTTATTTCCGTTGAATAAGAGGGGTGTAAGAAACGCATTCTACTTCATTCATGTTTTTCAACGTAGGCTCTAATCCGAAGGCAAAACAGAATAAAAAATAATGTTCGGACATACCCTGTTATTAATTATCTATAAAATGACAGCAGCTGTAGCAAAATCTGTAAAATTAGTCTTGCCATTTTTAATGTTTTTAGCAAAAATTTGTATTATAGTTGCTTTTTCTTTTCTTCCCAAGTAAAACACATACAAATAATATTACTATAGCTCTATATTACATATTAGTTCTTTTCTAATTTAGGACGATGGATTGGGTCGAAGTCTTCAAGAACTCGGCGATTCTGAACCAGCACAGGAGAGGGTGTTCAAGTGGGCCACACGAAGATTTGGTGTGCCAGTATCTTCTGTAGCACCTGCTGGTTCAAAATCGGAGCACTGGATCAGAATGGCAACAATAGCTTCAGTGGATGTGCCCCCCCAACTCCTCCTCCACCCAAAAAAAAGGAAACCCGCCATTTTAACGAGGATAAATACTAATTACATCCTACGTAAGTAACTAATAAGTTATTTCTCCTTCTTTCTTTGAAAATGTTTTTTTTTTTTTTTTTTTCTTTAATAAACTGTGCAGCTTAAATTGTTTCGCTGGGACAGTTTCGATAAAGTAAATTTATTTAAAAGCAGAATATCTGTTATTTGCGTTACAATTTTCAATTTTAAAAAATCATTCTTATTACAAACCTTCTTTTTTGAGAATTTTATTATAGAAACTTCTTGTGAAATTTAACTGTCAGTTCTAAAATAACTTAAAAATAAAATATATATATATGTTTGTGTGTGTGTGTGTGTATATAGCATTTCAACAAAAGTTTTATTGATTTTTAAATAAAAGCCATATTTTATAATGACGCTAACAATTTCAGTAAAAAGTTCCGAAATATTAAAACTTCATGATAACAGATTAATTTTCTACAACCTGTTATTACGGATCTTTAAAGTAAATTTGTGTGGATACATATTTGTATTTACCTTGATATTTATTTCAGAAAAATTGGAAGGAAAAGTTGACTTTTACACAAACTATTTGAAAAATACCAGAGCCGGTATTGGCACACCGACCCTCCGCTTAACACGTGCAGGGTCTTCATCAATTCAACCTAGAAATGAATATTTAAAGTTGATGAATAAAAATTCCTAAACCTTGTTTTTTTGTTAATAAATTAGCTCATGAATTTAGAAGATACGAATTCATTGATAAACCATAAAATGTTCCAAATTACGAACGCTTAATAAATAGTAGATGCATGAAAATTAAAGGGATTGTTTATAATACTGCATTCGGCTGTCAAGAAAATACTGTAAATCCTCCGTTATCCCAGATCCGATTAATTCAGTTCCGGGTTACCCGATGTTGTCTCAAAAGTGCTCGCCGCGAGAGAGGTGTGGCGTTGACAAGTTTTACGCATTGTATTTAATAATTTATATGTATTTGACGTATTGCATTTTTAACTGACTGCATTTAAATATGTAATCGATGCATTATTTTACTTCCTTGACTACGTGTTCATCCATTTAAAACTCTGCCGTATGTTAATCTCCGGTTACCAACAGAGTTCGTGTTATCAGAATTTTCGATTATCCGAGGTACTTTTGGTCCACGTTGCCTGAAATATGTCAGACCCTAGTATCAATAAATTAATCCATGAAACTACAAATATTCTACTGAATGTTTTATTGTCTAAAAATAGGATTCTGAGCTTTAATGAATTAAATAATAAAACAAGTATTCCTAGAAAAATAAAATATATATAATGTGTGTGTGTGCATATGTGCTTGAAATAATTTTAAATATTTTTTGTTTCTCATGATAATTCGTTTGCATAGTTTGTCATCCTTTGGTAAAAAGAATTCACTGACATACTGTATAAACTTTCTTAATGTATGAAGTTCAAAATTTTGCACCGAAATTAGTTGAATAATGAAAATTAGAAAATGATTTTTAAACTACCTACTTGTGTTACTGAATGTTTCGTTAAGTACATTTAATTCTTTTCTAAAATAAGCCCAATAACCAAAATTGTAGACACTGTAATAATTGTATTCAGTGATACTAAGAATAATAAAAATAATTTTCGTATTCTATGTTTATATGAAATACGAAAGATGAGAACACTCCAATGTATAGAAACTTTAATGTGCACTGTAAATGCTAATAAAACACTATTAGCATTTATAGTGTTTGTTATAACATTTGTTAGATCCTAAATAAATAATTCGTCAGTATAATTATGGAGTTCATTTTTACTTTTTTATTATTCTGGAAAGTTTAATTACTTTTCTGAGATTTTCAATTCATCATTTTAACATTTGTTTTGAAGAAATATAGAACTGACAGACTTAAAATTCATATTTTAGAAAAGAAATCCACAGAAACTTTTATGACTTCAGAAACTATCTTTCACTGGTTTAAATGACCTATAGCATGGTCTTTCTGCTCTTGCAGTTCCAGAAAAATACATAATGGAATTCTGATATTCACCGAAAAATTTATAATTTCAAACTGCGATTTTATTTTTGAATGTATATTAAGTATCTTTATAAAGTTTAAATGACACATAGATTACGTCTTTATTTTACATTTTAAATAATAACCTAAAGAAATTCTCAGCCTGATTGGCATATTATAAATTTCTCGGTAATTTTAATTTCCTGACAGTTTTTTATGTTAGAGCATTTGTCATGAGAATATGATAGTCGGGATATTTGAGTGCTTAAGAAATTTTAATAAATACATATTACCTGCAGGAATTTGAAATACGACTACAGCAATTTTCATTAAATGTTTTAAATTTTCTTGACACCACCAAATTATATTAAAAAATGTTAAATATCATTTCACTAAATTCTTAACATATGTATGATAAATATTCGTTTTATAATTTTCATGTGAAAAAAATTGTATATACCATGATATGTAAGCATATTATTTAATAAATAAATTATTGAATTAAATGTTTTATTCATTATTTCTTATATTTTATAGGCGTTCAACGTCATTTTTTCACTAGTATTTGGAACCCTGCGCAATACGGGCAGGTCTCCTTTCGCTTGGAAAATTTGCACACTGCTCGGCGGTACGACCTAGTGCACGAGGTCATCAATGGCGTGTATAAAGTACATTACACTTTATCCGCCGTTGGGTTATACCACGTGCACGTTAGGTCGTACAATCGAACAGTGCACTCTATTGTGATCCTTGGGCACGGTAAGCCATAAATATTTATTCAATCTTAAAAGATTCTGAAAATAATACTTACTGTATTTTATATATATTTAAGATTTGCACGAGTTTTAAGCAAATAGAACTTTTAAGAAATAATTAACATTTGAATAGAATACATACATATAACAATCATAAATAAATATGTAACACAATTCCTTATACGATATTATATATATTTATATCGATAAAACAGTATCTTGTAATACTTTTGCGTTTGAATGCAAATAATTGACAAAACATCCCAAATTTCAAAATGTAAGATATAGATATTTCGAGCGAAAATATTTAAATTTCTATCGATTTTCCGATCATTCAACTCATCTTCATTTTTAGATAGTTAGCTTTTAAAATTCCAGAGAATTCATCACAATGCATTTTTTTCCCCAATAAATTCTTTAGTCTTAAAAATAGTTATTTTAGAACATTCTTAAAATTATATACGTTAAGTAATTTAGGTTTCATAAGTTAGTTTATTTATGCTATCTTATAAAACAAAGTATGAAAAATCTGACATAAATGATTGTATTATAAGTAGTTTCTGTACATAAATATCTGCAAAACTAACTCCAGTAACATGTTTCTAAAAATTTTCATAAAAGAATAAATAATAATAATAATAAAATACTTTTTATGAACTTGTCATTAGATTTCAAGAACAAAACGCATAATTAACATTTTTCTTAATTAGTCACTTCTATGATCTAAACTGCAGCATGGTGGAAAACATACGAATATGAATGTTTTGCAGCAACTCTTCCGTTAAAACTGAAATCTGGATTCTCTAATCGCATTAATATTGACCTGATGAAACAATTTGGCATAATTTATAAGTAAAATGGCTGAAATCGGGCACTGTTATGAAATCCATTAAGTGCGTTTCGTACACTGTTGACAATTTCAAAAGAAAACTCTGTGTACTCTATTATCTTAAGTCTTACGTAAAATTACAGAGAAAAATGAATGGTGATGTTAAAAAACTTATTTTATACATTCATTTAAGTAACTAATATTAATTTATTTATTGTTCAGAATATATTTCGGACTTAGAATGCTTTTACTAAAATAGAAACAGTCCTTTTTTATTTTATTTAAAAAATCAAATATTAAAATTAGGTAAAAATTCAGAATTAAGATTGAAAATCTCGATTATTGACTTTTAACTAACAATTACTGAAAATTTACAAAGACTCTGGATAAATATTTACATTAAATTTATAGAATTTTTTAACTGTGTATTAAAAATAGTTAAAATAAAAGGACAAATTATGAAACGATTTTCGTTAAAATCCTTTTATCATTTAAAATGCTCATACACACACACACACACATATATATATATATATATATATATATATATATATATATATATATATATATATATATAATGTAATACCGAATGTAGTGTTTTTTCTTCCTGTAAGATTATGGATGGGATTAAGTCCTATAAAAATAGTATGTAGGTTAAGAAGAATATTTTTACTTAAATGTGTTATTTCAGAGTACATTGAAAGGGATTTTTAATGTTTGTTCAAGTAAAAGAATTTAGTAGCGCTTCCAGGGATAAAATTGTTTTATCTTAACATTAACATTGCATCTTGTGTCATTATATAATAGCACAGAATGTCTTCGCATAAACAACTGTAGTCAGTTCTTCAATGCAACACGAAGATTTTTTCATCATTTCCAAGACTTCCTTTTTCAAGAAGCTGTTCGCCTGTCATCTAAATGAAAATGTGTAAAATAAAAAAAAAAATAGTTTAGGCCATACGTGGGTAATACCCGGCCTCTGTGACTTTCTTGTGCGGCCTACAATAATAACGAAAAAGCAACAATAACTCTGTGATGATAAAAGTAAGTTATTTAAAAACAGTGAAAAAAAAATCATTCAATAAAAAACTACAACTTAACCAACCCCAATACAATGTGAATATATCCACTCATCTGCGCCTTTCCTATTACTATTATAAGAAAGCAGGTCTAATACATAACTTAAAGTTTCACCTAATCTTCAGGAAAAAGACAGCTATTAGTGCGAAAAAAATTAAACGATAAATTTTATGTAACAACATAATCTATTATACTCTCAAAGAAAAGCAAATGATTTCCATGTATAACACTATATCAATATTTAGGGACTTTTTGTATTGCCATATTGAAAACCTCTATGTGGATTGACAATACTAGCTATTGAGAAAGATTTAAAAAATAATAATAAATAAATAATAAAAGAATCAGTCCAAATTAAGTTTTAGCCCAAACAGTAATGTTAATATAATGAAAATATTGACTTGTTTAAACATTTTAAAAATTATTAATATTTCTTGGGGGAAAAAATTGGTTAAAAACTGAACCAAAAAAGAATTTCTAAGAGATTTTTGCAGACATGAACGAAGATCTCTGCTGCACTCAGTAGAATGAAATTAACAAATAGTTATTGAGTATAATTAAGATTAAAAACTATTAAAAGTTTAAAATTATAAAACATTTCACGTGTATAAATAATATAAAAGGTAACAAAACCACTTTAAAACACGTATATTCAATATTTTTATTAAAAACTACACAAAGTTTTTCGCTGTCATAATAATAGAGCATCATCAGGTGTAATTACGTTACATAGAAACTAGCAATATATAAATAAAGAAGTTCAAATGGTTTAAAGTTACGGTTGTGTAGTTTTTAATAAAAATATTGAATATAGGTGTTTTAAAGTGGTTTTGTTACCTTTTTAAGTTATTGAGTATATTTCAAAAGATATTGTTTATGAAATTTTCTGCTGCAATGAAATTTTTATTTAACAAAGAGTTAATTAAGAAAATTAGTAAAATCAATGCTATACCAAGTTATGGCGTTTTACTCGGTATGCAAATTATAGATCCTGGATATGCGGGAAATAAATGGCAGCGCTGAATTTATTTAACAATTATTGTACGAAAAGTAAGTTTTAATTTTCAAATATATAATTTTAAAAAATAATAAAAAATTGCAGTTTATAATATGAACGAAAGGAATAATTTTAAGTAAAAATTTAAAAGGTGTCTTTTTCGCTTTGCAGTAGAAATAATGTTAAATATCGTAAATGATCTATTTAGAGGAGTAATTATAAAACTTTATTAGCAAACAATAGTATATATATGTATACATTCCAATAAAAAATCCCTAAATTGTATAATCTACATTTTAATACACATAAAATATCTCAACTATGAAATATTAATATTAAAAATTTAGAAATCAAAGTAGATGGAACAAATTTACAAATTACGATTTACGATGTAAAGTAAACATGGTTGTACACTAGGGTGTCCTTTAATTGAAGGGCGATTCTTTTCTTTTTTTAATTTGATACGCATACACTATTTTTTTCCCTTATTTGACCCTAAACACGTTTTAGCAAATTATCAGCTCTCTGGAATAATGTTAATACGTGCTGAATCGATGTGAAAATCTTAATATTAGAATTTTTCCATAAACCGATTTTATGTGCTATTTAAAGAACATTAAGGAAACAGTCCATCAGTGAAAATTAGATGAATCATCAGTGAATCATTAGATTGGGAACAGCACCTTAAAGCAGATGAAAAGAAGTCTTAATAAATTCATCTCTTTGCCATTTAGCAAATAAAGTGCTTTTCCCAACGTTGTAATCTTTGTAGCTATTCAATACGAATTAATTACTCTTAATATTGTTTTCCAACATGAATTCTGCATTTAAACAGAAGCAGGATTTGTAAATAATAACATAGCTCACTGTTTCTAGTCACTTTTGTTGTCGTTCCAAATTTCAATTTAAACAAAATAGTTCACTCTCATATTTGAAGACGATGCAAACTGCGGATGGACTGATATAGGGATGGCATATATCACGATTAATATTCACAGCTGACGATGTCAATTGTAAATATTTCTCTGAAAATACTATTGTGATGTTTAGTGTTTAATACAGATATATAATATAGATTATTTTTTTATAGTGCTAAACGAGTGGCTAATATTAGACTTAGTACACATTTGTGAATTTTGGGCAATTTTGGAATCATCGGTACCTCACATTGTTTTCATATAGAATATTTTTTAACGGTTTCAAATCACACTGTAAAACATTTTAACAATTCATGGCATTTTGACTTAAAATCGTCATTATTCCACGTTACAGTAATTTAATCTGTCGCAAAGATGCCAGTCGGTGTCAAGCATCAGTATTTGTCCAGTTTGACGAGTAACCGAATTATTGCACATATTAATTGCAAGAAGCATTCTACCAGTTCTTTGTTCTGCATGAGTGGATTTCAGGATATTTCGATGAATACAAATTATTTTAGCTTAATTTGAGGAACATAAATGTTTATTTAAATGATATAGTTCATCTAAAATAAATAATTGTACACACACACACACACACACACACACACACACACACACACACACACACACACACACACACACACACACACAAAAAAAAAGTAATAATAATGTTTACTCGCTATTTTCACATTTTATAAAACACATTAAACACCACCGTATAAAATATCTAATACTTAAACATTTTATAATTATTAGCTTTAATGGGTCATATCTTATTTTATTGTACATTAAGAAAATTAATGTAGCTTTTTTTTCCTGATCTATTTAGAGGCCAGGCCATCAGCAACTAGTCACTGTCGGGACTGGAACTGCCGGTGCAACCACTGCTATATCAACGCTTGCGACTCCTGGACCAATTACAGAGCCAACCCCTGCTACCTCAAGCCAAATGACGGCAGCTGAAATGGAGTTCAGGCCTTTTGCAAACGGAAGCGCCCCGGCCAGGAGTCGCAAGATTATGAAAAGACAATGTCGATGAGTTTTGCTCAGAGGTTGGATCTTGTATGTATATAGAATTGCCTTATTTATAATATTGAAGTTATAATTTGTTTAGTATGTGAATAACTCGACTAATACCTTCAATTTTTATGAATTTATAAAATGTCTACAGACTTGTGGGACACTTGGTATATTTAAACCTTCCGGAAAAAATTTTTCCTTTGCCAGTGTAATTCAGATTTCTTTTCAGAAGCCAACTATTTGCAATGGATACAGGTTTTCTAGGTTATGCTAAAGGAATATAAGAGGGCGAATTCTTTGGCGAATAATATGGTGGATACTTCTTTATAGCTGAAGTCCAAAAGTGATTAAAAAAAAAAAAAAAATCTGTATTCTGAAAAAATTGAAGCTCATTTCCCTTTAACATTAATCCATTCTAAGATCTTTAACATTACAAATTGGCAGAGAGTTGTGGAAAGGAGGTTGCTGTCAACCAATTGTTTTCTTCAGAACTTGTCTAGAACTTTCCTTCAGGGAGAAAAAAAAAAAAAAAAAAAAAAAAAAAAAAAAAAACCTTATTGTAAGAAAGATTATATACTGACATCCTCCCCCACCCCCTTACACTTGTATGAGGGTAGTAAACAGGATGCATCTTTAATCCTTTCGCGTGACAGAAAATCCTGTACCATCCTTTTGTGCTTTCCTAGCGGCCATCTTCATTTTCTAGGCATAAGAAAATCGATCATTTGTACCCAAAATGCCACCAATAAGAGGGTTTAGAAGAACATATATTGGACAAGTTGGGTTATTTTCTGGAGTAAGTTTATGCATATCTCCTTCTCGCCATTAACTTCGCGATTACCATTCTATTCTTAGATTTGATTTGACTCAGCCACACTAGGTTGCAGATTAAAAACATCAAGAACAAAATATATATCATTCTGGGTAGTCCAAAAATAAGAGAGAAATAAAAAAATATATTATTTGAAAAATACTGTCTGTAGCTGAATGAATTTTTCACTGAACTGTACTGAAAAGTATGCAAATTTTTTCAGTATATATTACAAAAAAAATGCATTTTCCATGAATGTGTCGTGTTCTAACTGCGTATTCTCTCACATTTAATCAGATCTGCCTGGTCATATTGCACAATTATGCGAATACTGAACTTTTTTTAAGAAAATTTTCAATGAGCATCGTCTTACTGTTCTTCTGTCGAAATATGCTGGTTACAATGACCCTTTATAGTCCTACTTAGGTTGTTAAATAGCACTACGCCATTGTAAAAAAATATTTTATCATTAAAACGCCGCTTGATAAAGACATTTTAAATTATTTTTCTAATAAATATTGTTACACCCCCCCCCCTCAAGAAAAAAGTGTATTTTAGTGAAAATTGCATAGTGCTACAGTAAATAATTTTTAATAATATATTCTTCGGAGACTAATTCTGAGACTTTTTGATCACCTGTATATATTACACAACGCATATCAGATGCAAAATGCATAAATCAAATTGAAATCTCTTCAGAGTAATTTTTAAACGATTTTTCATAATTTAACTAAGAATAACTTATTTTTGCGTGGCTTTTCCTATAAACGAGTAATAGATATACCCTGCTCTATATGAAATTCATGTATTCATTTAACATTAACATATAATATTCATATACTATTCATAAAATTCTATACTACATATAATATTAATATTATTGCCATGCAAAGTGATAAATTTTCACATTTAGTGTACTTTTTTTTTGAAATGCTCTAATAACTCATTATTTAAAACTCTGTAACTAAAAAGATGATTGCCTTAAAAAGCTCTGGATGAATGACTGCTAAAATGCCATAATTTTTTCTGTATACAGAAGATAAATATTTTGCTGAAATATATTTTTTAATTACGTTAAAATCAGTCACATGCACACATATACTTGTAGATCAATGTTAAATACCTGCAATTCTATGTAAGGTGTCCATAAAGTTTGCAATTTTAGCTAAAATATAGCTTTGGTAGTAAGGCACTCAAAAACACCAGCTCCTGTACACCATATTAATAAAATAAAGTGAAAAGATAAACATATTACAATCATTACAACTTTTGTTTCTATTCCATTATCACCACATTCTTATCTAATGTAACAACCCTACAATCACATCTTCTTTCCAGGACATTTAGAGGAAATCTTGAGAATGAAACTTAAATCTTTAGGATGTAAAGTGGATGAAAGGGACACCTGTAGGATAAACTGTAGATAAGTATGTTTGAAGGGAAATTGTATTTCTCATACCTGAGCAAACGGCAATAAATTTTTATTTATTACACAGTATATCAAATGATTATTAATATATATATATCACCATGAGTATTGTAAACCAAAGTATGATTTTATATTGCGAGACCTTGTATAAAACTTTCTGCTATTTAATTTTCTGAAATTAAAGTTTAGTTACGTATTTAAGATTGCATGCAATGATCTCTCTGTTCAAATTAAATACAAGATTACAAACTGAATAACATGTATATTTAGAAAACGCTTATATGGACATGTGAAATTAAATGCTTATCGAAACATAAATATTATATTTTATAAAATACATAGATTTATGTATATTAATATAAAGTATTATTTACATTGCAAAATTATTAGTATATCCTTTTTAAATACACCTCTTACAGCGTATATTATAATTTTTCAAATGTGTTTGTAAGAAACTCAGTCGTGCTAATTGCATAAATTCAATAAATATTTTGCATTTCTTTTTATTTACTAGAATTTGTTGGAGCTAACACCTCCGCCATGGATGGAGCACTCTTTGCTTCCCCTGACTGAGGTATGTATTAAAGCTTCGTGAAATTTGTTATCTTAAAAAAATCTACGTTTCACATATTTTATGTCTTGTTAAATTTTATAAAATCGAGTGTATATATTTTGAATTGGAGGTCTGCATATTTTTTTTCTGTTTTATTTGAGAAATATTAATAATATTTCATGACTCTGTATTTCTTGTGTTTATACTATTTAATATTAATATTATTCTCGTATTTTTTTTTTCAGGCGCCTACATAAAAAGTTTGCGATTTGATTTTCAGAAATATCCATCTGTTATAAACAAAATTTTAATTAAACTTAACGGTTACTTCTTATGTTACGATTTAGAACATTTCTACGTTTCAGAAACTTATTCAAAAGCAACAAATTAATACATTTTAAATTTTTTCTACAGTGGTTACAATATTTCTAAGTTAACTATTACATTATATATATAATTTGTAAGTGGGCTGTTTAATATACGCCAGTGTGTAAATACATAAATAATACATAAACAAAATATTTTTAATCTATTAAGCTGTAGCAAAATCAATAAAGTTAGTCTTGAATTTAATTTTTTCAGCAAAAAAATTTTATTATAGTTGCCTTTTCTTTTCTTCCAAAAGGAAGCACATACAAATAATATTGCTATAGCTCTATATTACATATAAGTTCTATTCTAATTTAGGATGATGGATTGGGTCAAATTCTTCAAGAACTCGGCGATTCTGAACCATTACAGGAAAGGGTGTTTGCCTGGGCCAGTAGAAGATTTGGCGTTCCAGTGTCTTCGTAGCAAGTGATGGTTCAGAATCGTCGCACTGGAGCATAAATGCAACTATAGATTCCTCTGATGTACCCTCGCCCCACCTCTTCCAAAAAAAAACGGAAGGTACCAGCCATTTTAATGGGGATCGATACCAACAACATCCTTCGTAAGTACCTAACTAGATATTTTTTCTTCTTTCTCTGAAAATATTTTTTTTCTTCAATACACTGTGCAGCTTAAACTGTTTTTAAATACAAAATAACCAGGACAGTTTGGAATATGTAAATTTACATTTAAAAGTGGAATAATTGTTATTTACGTTGCAATATTCAGTTTTTAAAAAATCGTGTTTATTACAAACTTTCTTTAAGAAAAATTTATTATAGACATTTTGTTTTTAATTTAACTGTAAATTCTTTAATTACTTAATATATATATATGTGTGTGTGTGTGTGTATATATTATTTCAACAAAAGTTTTATTAATTTTTAAATAAGTCTTCTTTAATAAAGACGCTAACCATTTCAGTAAAATGTTCCGAAATATTAAAACTTCATGATAATAGAAGAATTTTGTACAACCTGTTATTACGGATCTTTAAAGTAAATTAGTGTGATATATACTTTAGCTTTTTATTTCAGAAAAATTGGAAGGAAAGATTGACTTTTACAACTATTTGAAAAATACCACAGCCGGTATTCGCACCCTGACCCTCCGCTCAACACGTGCAGGGTCTTTATCAATTCAACCGTGAAATGAATATTTAAGGTTGATGATTAAAACTCCTAAACCTTGATATTTGTTGATAAATTGGCTCAAGAATTTAAAGGATATGAATTCATCGATAAACGATAAAATGTCCCAAATTACGAACGCATAATAAAGAGTAGATGCATGAAAATTAAAGGGATCGTTTATAATACTGCATTCGACTGTCAAGAAAATACTGTAAATCTCCCGTTACCCCAGCCCCGATTAAACCAGTTCCGGGTTACCCGAGGTTATCCAAAAGTGCAAGCTGCGAAGGATCTGTGGCGTTGACGACTTTTACTCATTGTATTTAATAATTTATGTCTTTGACGTATTGCATTTTTAACTGATTGCATTTAAATACGTAATAGATGCATTATTTTACTTCACTACGTGTTCATCTATTTAAAACTTTGCGTATGTTACATCTCCGGTTTACAACAGAGTTCGTGTTATCAGAATTTTCGATTATCCGAGGTAATTTCGGTCCACGTTGCCTGAAATATGAGAGACCCTAATATCAATAAATTAATCCATGAAACTAGAAATATTGTACTGAATGTTTTATTAATTCTCTAAAAAAATGGACTCTGTGCTTTAATGAATTAAATAATAAAACAGGTATTCCTAGAATGTGTGTGTGTGTGCTTGAAATAATTTTATTTATTTTTTATTTTTTTTTTTTCGCACATGAGAATAGTTCGTTTGCATCGTTTGTCATCCTTTGGTAAAAAGAATTCACTGACATACTGTACTTTTTAATGTTTGAAGTTCAAAATTGTGCACCGAAATTAGTTTAAGAATGCAAATTAGAAAATGACTTTTAAACTACCTACTTGTGTTATTGTATGCTTCGTTAAGTACATTTAATTATTTTCTAAAATAGTCCCAATAATCAAAATTGTAGACACTGTAATAATTGTATTCATTGACATTTTTAATAATAAAAATAGCTTTCGTATTGTATGTATATATTAAATACGAAAGAGAAGTAATCAGATTTCTTTATTTATATAGATGACTCCAATGTATAGAAACTTTAATGTGCACTATAAATGCTAATAAATAATATAAATGCATATAAAATGAAAACGTGTCCTGTTTTGTCCGATTTCTGCAGATTTTCAATTTTCTATAAAAACGGAGCAATGATTATAATATGTGTTACCAATTGCCGTTGATATGACTTTTTTTTTAATTAGTCTTGTATCTGTAACAGTTATATAACAGCTTCTTTTAAATTACGAGAAAAAAAAAATGCATATTAAAAAATGAAGAGTCCTCATCGTTTGGGTCCTAACAAGAATTCTTTTCATTAACTATCAGAGTTTAAGGGTCTTTAAATCATATAATTGGTGTACTGAAAAATATATAAAAAAACATATGTTAATAATATATTTAATATTCGGATGAAAAATACGGTGTTCAAACATGTCAAGTCATGGGAAACTTTGAATACCACATTGTGAAATAAGTTTCCGAGATCTTTTCTAATAAAGGAAATATGCAGATCTTTACATCACTTAATAAACTAGTATGTTGTGCCCACCACATGACTTTCTTCTATATTTGTCTATACAAATTCACTCAGTAAAAATAATTTATTAAAATTATTGTTTAAAAAAAATTATCTTCCATTATAATGCAGACGAATTCCATATTAAAGAAGTAGTATAACACTAAATATCCAAAAAAAGTTCACTTTATTCTCAATTAAAAAAAAAAAAAAAAAAAAAGTTTTCGTTAAAAGTAAAAAAAAAAAAAAAAAAAAAAAAATGGTAACTTTGTTTCAATTATCAAGTTCGACCATTCGTTTTAAAGGTATCGACAAGATCTTTCGAAAGATACCCATCTTGAAAATTTACTCCCCCCGGGGGGTACTTCCCCCCAGGGGGGGGGAAGCGTTGCCCCCACATGCACAATTTTTTTTTCCTAGTTAACTACTACTATTAGGAATAATTTATATTAATTTTACAATCACAAGTTAAAAATAACTCTCATTATGTACATTTATACGAAATTTTGTCCTATACTGCCATGTCAAAAATTTAGAAAAAAAAATGCTATTACAGCGCCACCTGTTCAGCGATTGATCCCCAAATCTAATCAGCACCAGTTTATGTCAGGATCCAACTGAATACAAAGTTTGGTTAAATTTCGTTGATTGGTTCGTGAGATAGCGTCCACAAAATTCGTGATACACATAGACACACATTTTCTAAAAGCTATCAAATCGTGTTCAGGACATCCCAAAACGTGTAAATCCATCAGAAACCGGGGTTTAAAAGGTTTCACGAATCCAATACTTTCTCTATATTATAAAAGAAAGTAAAAATAGGTGAAATTCAGCCAGAACGGAGAAGAAAATAAAATCTATAGCTGAAAATTCCTTTAACTGTTATTGTGCGTTAAATATGATGTGGGGTCATTAATTAATCTCGCAAAATTCGTGACTTACTTACACAGTCAATAAGTTAAAAAACGCATTACTCAGTAATAAATTCAACTTTAGACTTCGCCAAGAAAAAATACTAAAAGCACTAGATTTTTTAAAAATAGCATTATGGCCAACGAATTATTTCAATGTACAATATACTTTTAGCATTGGTAATCAAATGAAGATTTTTCTGAACTCAAAAGAAAGATTTTTTATGCATTTGTTTTGTTTTTTATTTAGATAGCGATAATTTTGGAATAAGTAATGAAGTAGTTTAAACTCACCTATAAAAATGCAAATGGCAAAATATATATATATTTTTTAAACTAAATATAGAGACTGGCATTTTGTGCAATTTGCATCGGTGCTATATTGGCTTATTTTTAACACCACATTTCTTTGCAAAAATTATGATTAAGCTTGGTAGAAATTTTTCTGGTAGCAAATAAATAAACGTAAAAGTTAGCTGTGAATTTTTACACACTTTTGTGTTCATTAGAATGTTAAAGTTATTTTAGAATTTACGTTATGTATTATTTGCATAAAATGTTCATTTGTGGCATGAAACCACTCTGTATTTATGTAGTTACTTTTAATTTTTGTTTTAGCACCCAATTAGAAGTTTCATACTCGGCGTCCAGTAAACTACCGTGTCTGAGTGAGTAATTATTTTTACTTTATTTTAATCTATTATTTAGTAATTTTTCTTTTTAAAACATAAGAGTATTTAGCTGACTACAGAAATCACAGTAAAAATTTTATAAATTAAATGAATAAAACTTAAAAGTATTAAGAATTAAATGTTAATGACTGTTTATTTCGTACGAATAATTATTTAGATCTCAGAGAATGAGTGGATTTGGTGATGCATGACCTGGTATTTATTTTAAAATTTTATGGCTCATTTGGTTATATAATCTATGTATAATGGAATCCTGTGTTTAAAAAGAATTAAAAGGGACCTTTTTTCTGTTAATATATACATACACTCACCTGCTATATTAATGAAGTAGTAACCTACATGTTGAGATGGAAATTAAATTCTAATTATCTTGATGAGTTATTTTAATGCAATACATATAACAGCTCTTAAGTTTTGAAAAGGAAAAGGCCTGGGAAGTAGGCTTATAAATAATGTAATTTATTTTGGTTTCATCATATACATGTAAATTTTATAAAATTTACAACTATTATAGATTTTTTTTTTCATTTCTATTATATATATGGCATTGAAAAAAAATGTAGATGTATTGATTCTTAAAATACAAAAAAAAAAAAAAAGTTATTTTATAATAATAATGTTAAATGTTATAATTTGCATAAAATTATAATCTGATATTATTTTCACCATGTCAACCTTGGAAAAGCTTTTGGATGATCACTAAAAAAAATTAATTTGTTTTTCTATAATGCTTTTTAATAAGATGTTACCCTTTTAATACATCATCATAATTTTTTTCTTTGAGATAGGGGTGTTAGAAATGGTCAATTTCTTTATACATTTTAAAAGCTATTTAAAATAAAAATACTCATTTTTGTTTAGCGTAGATAAGGAATGTTTTTTCTTTTCTTTTTTTTTTTTTTTTTTCTTTTGAATAAAAAGTTAATGTTTTACAAAGAGCTTACATCCTACTATAAAATTGCAATTTCTCCTTAATTCTTGCAAATTAATGTCGTCAGTGCCTAAATATATTAATCGAAATTTGTGGTTTCATTTATTATAACTTTTAAATATTTTTGATTCATTAATTGCATTATTTCATAATGAAATATAACTTTCGTATAATACTTTCAAGTTTTATGATATTATATATATAAATATGTACATACACACATACACACAAATATATATATATATATATATATATATATATATGGATATAACAGATAAATTGTTAACAAAATTGAAATTATAAAAATAAATGAATCACTGTACTTAAAATTATTAGATTTTATTTTTACACACAAAGATACACTATGCAGATCAATTCACAAAACAAAATTTGTATATATATATATATATATATGTGTGTGTGTGTACGGAATTTATACGAAACAAAATGTACACACACACACATTTATGTATATATATATATATAAACAAATGAATGAAATTCAACCCCAAAAGACACTGAGATCTTCATCATTTATAAAATTACATCAATTTATTTAAAAATATACAATACAATAAAGAATTTCTTAAGGGAAACAAGAAAGTATAAAAAGGAATAAAATAAAACCTTTCTTCGGCCGACGGGGCTACTCGTCGGTGCTTAAATATCGCCCTTGAAATGAGAAAGTAGAACAAACCGAGATAGAAAAACTCTGGAAAAACACAGTTAAAAATTGGGACTGGTAACGGTTAATTTGTAAGGTGTTTTATAGGTCTTCTTTAAATCATTTTCATTATTGCAAATAGTAAGATTTCTTTTAAGCTGTGCGAACATAATATTTTTTAAAACTTTTCTACTGAAATTTGAAAACCAATTAGTAAGACTATTTACATTAAGATTAAAATCCTTCCTTTTATCGTATAATCCAATAAGCCATTTTTCTTCATTTCTCTTTATATTTAAATCTAGGAAAGACATTTTATCAGAATCTGTACGGTTTAAAATTAATTCTTTTACGATATATATTTTTTTAGAAATGTTTTCGAAACAATCAGTTAAAAACTATTAAATCATCTATATATCGGAAAAAAGTAATATTTATTAAAAAAAAAAAAAAATATATAAAAAATATAAAAATAAATTTGCGAAAGCACTCGAAAAAACTCGTTCCCATTGAAATCCTCCTCCGCTGTAAAAAGTAATCTTTTCCGTTAAACAAAACGTTTTCAAAAATACA
The DNA here is from genome assembly GCA_963930645.1 of Salticus scenicus. Lineage (NCBI taxonomy): Eukaryota > Metazoa > Arthropoda > Arachnida > Araneae > Salticidae > Salticus > Salticus scenicus. Next base: position 450,913 of record CAWVNO010001803.1, read on the forward strand.
GAACCTGATAAGATTAATCCAGTAATTTTTTCACAATTTAAGTAACTTCTAAATCTATCATAAATGCTTTCAAAAATTTCTATTACCAAGTTGTGCAGAATACTGCCAAAAAATTTTTCAAAATCACAGGTATTTACGGAAGTAATGCTTTCTGAATAAATCTTGAAATATTCTATAACTTTATGGTTATTGATTATAATGTTACAAACATTAGCAGAATTTATCACTTTTAAGACTGAATAAGACTGACTTTTTTCCTTGACTAATTAAACATCCCACTTTACGTGAAAAACATTTTCGCAAACCCCATACAATTTTATTATTTCCTTCAATTTTTATGAATTTTTTAAAAGTCTACAGACTTATTGGACACCCAGTACATTGAAAATCTCCGGAATTGAATTTTCCTATGACAATTTAACCTAGATTTTTTTTTTTTTTTTTTGCAGAAACCAACTATTTTTAATGGATGCAAGTTTTGAGATTGTCATCTTACATTCGTTCATAATAATCTCTGGATACTTATTCATAACAGAGGCATGCAACATCTCAGTCACTGGATCCACTAGTGATTAAAAATTGCATCTCTATACTTCACGAATTAAACTTATTTCCCTTCTACATCATATCCATCTGCGAAATATCTTTAAGATCACAAATTGGCTTAGTCTTGCAAGGAAAGACTGAAGTCAAGCAATTTTTTTTTTTTTTTTTTTTTTTTTTCAGAACTTGCTTAGAACTTTTCTTTTAGAATTTTTTTTAAAATTAAGATGGATTGTATGGAAACTCCTCTTCCTCACTCACTACTAGTATAAGGCTATTAAATAGGATCTATCTTTAATCCTTTTGCAAAACAAAAAATCTTGTACCCTTTTGCGCTTTTCAAGGGACCATCTTCACTTAACAACAATAAAATATGACCATATAGCGTGACCCAAAATTCATAGAAAAAATATATATTATTCGAAAACGTAACGACTGTAGCTCTATGCGGTTTTAACTGATCTTTACTGCAAATCATGGGATATGTGTGTGTGTGTGTGTGTAATAGAAAAATGTTACTTAAATTTTTCCCCAAGATGCCTCGCTGTAACCGCAGCATGATAGGCGAGACGTATTAATCCTGGACGATAGGACCAATGCCCCAGCCTTCCCGTTCCCAATCTTCGATGTCTTTTTCTAGTGAATTTTGTCCTTTTATTACTTTCGGCGTGAAACTTTTTTTTTTTTTAAACACACTTGACATGTAAGATTTTTGGTTTTCGTCCCATGCTGTTTCTATGGGTTTTTAGCTCCCCCCCCCCCCCTCGATTTCTACATTTTAAAGTGCGGTGGTGGAATCCATCAAACCTATGTGGAATCAGAATCTATCAAAACATATCTCTATACATCAACTCAAAAATGTTTTAGGCAGCACTTTTTTACCAGCCATAATTGTAATTTGTTAAATGATTGTATTGTAAAATTTCATTTTACTTTCTACATACATAAATTAAAAAATAAATAAATAAAAGTTACTAAGTGATAATGAGCACTTATATTTGTATATGATAATTTCAAATTCAAATGTATATAATGATAGTTTTAAATTCAGATTTTCTTCTTTGAAAATCATAAGCACTTTGATACTATTCATTCTAATTTTTAAAGCATTTATGTGTAATTTTCCTTGTTTATTTCAGATATGTCTGCATAAATGTTTCCAAAACTCTTTACTTTAAGAAATAAAATTGTGTATAACACTAGGAGTTTGAAAGAAAAAGTGAACTAGTTATTAATTTTGATATATATATACTAATTTCATTACTACTTGTTGCAATAGGCATAATAATTACACCATAAATAAAAAAAAAAAAAATGATAGCAGTTAAATTTTTAGATTCTTATAAATAAAAATGTGACTTTCTAATGCAAAATGTTTAGAATTTGGCAATTTATTTTTCAAAGCAAATTATTTAATATTGTATTAAAAAAAAAAAAAAAAAAAAAAAAAAAGTCTCTGTGGTATAGTCATACAATTAGACTACAATATGACTTATAAAATACTTTTTTTTTTTTTTTTTTTAGTTTCTGCAATTCAACAGGTAACATTGATTTTATATGCTATTTACAGAATATTGCAAAAACGTCCATCTACAGAAGTTGTCAAACTATTTCTTATATCAATCAAAAATTAAAAAATACTAAAATATATAATAAGGAAGGCCAGATAATGACAATATACCTTATAATTAATTGAAAAATATTAGGTTGGATCAAAAGCACATTAAAATAGATGAACAGAAGACTTAATAAAATCGTTCTCTTTGCAGTTAGCAGTTAATGTGCTTATCACAAAATTGCAATCTTTGCAGTTATCCAATACGAATTAATCACATTTTTAAAATTGTTATTCAACGAAAATTCCGTGTTTAAATTAAAGCAAGATTTGTAAATAATCAATTAGCTGACTGTTCCCAGTCACTACTTTTATCGTTCCAAATTTCACTTAAAAAAAATAGCTTACGCTCATATTTGAAGAAAATACAAAATGCGGATGGACTGGTACAGGGATGGCATGTATCGTGGTTAAGATTCATAGCTGACGATGTAAATTTTAAAACGTTTATCGGAAAATTTCTGTTTTGATTGTTAGCATTAAACACACTTATATAATGCAAATTACTCTTTGGTAGTGCTAAATGAGTTACTGATTTTAGCCTTGGTAAACGTTTGTGACTTTTAGGTTATTTTGGAACAGTCGGTACCACACATCGTTTTCATATAGACCATTTTTTAACGTTTTTAAATCACACTGTAAAACGTTTTCATAATTCATGACACTTTTACATATAATCACCATTATTCTTCAATACAGTAATTCAAGCTTTCGTAAAGATGCCGATCGGCGTCATATATCATTATTTGTCCTGTTGGACAAATAACTGCATTATTGCATGTAATTAGCACTCTGCCTGTTGCTTGTTCTATGTAAATGAATTTGAGGGCATTTCGAATAATGTCGCTTTTTCAGCCTAATTAGGGACATAAATGTTTTATTTTAAGGAAATGGTTCATCTTTAATAAACGATTTCGAACTTTCTTTCTTTTTTTTTTTTTAATGTTTACTCACTATCTTAACATTTTATAAAATATGCTTAACAAACACTGTCGTATATATAATAAATCTGTGGTACCTAAGCATTTTATAATTGTTAGATTTAATGGATCATATTTCATTATTCATTAAGAAAATTAATGTAGCTTTTTTTTTTTTTTCTGGTCTACTCAGACACCACACCATCAGATACAAGCACGTCTGTCGGCGTTGGTATTTTTGGGGACACAACTGAGAGGACTCCAGTCCAAACACCTTCTAAGACTCCTGGCGCAACAACAGAGCCAACTGCAGGGACATCGAGCCAGTCAACGGCATCAGATCTGGAACTGGCTGCTGCGCAGTTCAGGCCGTTTGACAAAAGAAAACGGCCGGGCCAGGAGTCGCATGAATATGAAAAAACCACTTCTCTTAGTTCTACTCCCAGGTTGCATCAAGTATGTATCTAGGTATACCTTTAGTTATAATATTGGAGTTATAACTTATTTAATGAGTAAATAGCTCATCTCTGTTTTTGTAAAGGATAGATTTAATTTACTTACGTTTATTTCAAAGTTAAAAAAATATATTCTAAGAGAATTAACTATTATATGCCATATAATAATTAAATGACAATCTTGGCTTACAGTCTTGCAAGAAGGTCTGCAGTCAAACAATCCTTTCTTTTCAGAACTTGCTTAGAACTTTTCTTTCAGAAAAAATCTTAAATTAAGATGGATTTTATGGAAACTTCTCTCCCCTACTCACTACTAGTATAAGGATATTAAATAGGATCTATCTTTAATCCTTTCGCAGAACAGAAAATCCTGTACCCTTCTTTCGCGCTTTCCCAGCGGCCATCTTCATTTAACAACAACAATAAAATACGACCCTATAGGGTGACCCAAAAGTCACAGAAATATATATATTATTCGAAATGTACCGACTCTAGCTCTATGCGGTTTTAACTAAACTGTACTGAAAATTTTGGGATATGTATATATGTATGTATGTATGTATTGTAAAAATATTACGTAAAATTTTCCCCAATATATTTCGCTGCAATCGCAGTTTCCTCTCGCATTTTAAAAAGATGTGTCCGATTAAATGATATTCCGAATACTTAAACTTTTTAAAGATAATTTCCGATGCGCAACATCTTACTTCTACTCAGATGAAGTACGTTGGTCACATTGATCATTTATAGTCCTACTTAGGTTTCTGAATACATTGTGCCACTGTAAAAAATGATTTTACCATTAAAGCACCACCTCATGAAGAAAATTAAATTATTTTTTTTAATAAATATTTTGTTACCCCCAAAAATGACAATTCTTTTCGTGTACACTATTAAAAAAATGCAGAAAAAATACAGAAATTCTCTGTAATTTCAGAAAAAAAGTCGTAAAATACGTTTTGTCTGCGTAATTTTTCCGTAATTTACGACTTTTTTCTGAAATTACAGAGAATTTCTGTATTTTTTTCTGCATTTTTTTAACAGTGTATTTCAGGGAAATTCGCCTAGTGCTACGGTCAATACTTTTTCAATATATATATATATATATATATATATATATATATATATATATATAATTTTTTTTTTTTTTTTTCAGAAAATTTTGTATCATCTGGTATATATTTACACACTACATAACAAATATAAAATGTGTAAATTAACTTGAAATTTCTGAAGAGTAATTTTGAAACTTGATTCTTTATAGTTTATGAGATTAATTTATTTTTGATTGGCTTTTCCTATATACGTCTGAGAGAACTTCTATGCCATATTCTATATAAAACCTATCCTACATATAATATTAACAATATTACTACCATGCAAAGTGACAAATTTCTGCATACCATTTTTATTTTTATTTTTTATTTTTTTTAATTTTATTTAATTTTATTTTTTTTTTTAGTATGCAATTACTCACTATATAAAACTCTCTGAATAATTAAAAGAAGGATTGCTTTATGAAAATCTTGATGAAAGATTGCTAAAACAGTGCCACAATTTTTCTGCATACCGAACTGAATATACTTTACAAGATAAATATTCTGATAAATTACATTTTAAATTAAGATAAATGCAGTCACATATTCACATATGCTTGTAGATCAATGTTAAACACCTGCGTGGCCATCAAATTTGCAATTTTAGCAAAAATCTTGTTTTGATAGTACGACACTCAAAAACAGCACCTCCTCTATCCCATATTAATAAAATAACGTAAAAATATATTTAATAAAATTCCAATTTTTGTTTCTATTCCATTAATTCCACACTCTTATCTAATGTAATAAATTGTATTCCTTATTGTGTGGTCCACCTGCGGCCGAGGGTTTCTGCGCTCAAATCTGGTTAACATGAGCTGCCGGGTTCGATTCCACTCGTCGGCCTAGCTGTTTTAATTTTTGCGAGGATTTCTCCAAAACTTCCGTAAATGTGGGCTAGGACCGCTTATAAAGACCCTTATGGATGGCACTCCCACTCAGGCCTAGGAACCTAGAGCAGTCAATAGTCATTACTCCCAGTCCCAAATCCAAATCTTATAACTGAGCAGCAAAGAAGTTTTACTTAGTATATAGTATTTAAAATACTTAATAATATATATATTCCCGAACGAATATTCAAAAAAAATAAATAAATAAAAATATGATTTCTTATTGCGAGAGGCTGTATAAAAATTTCATATGCATTATTTTCTGAAATTAAAGTTTAGTTACGTATGTGAAATTTCATGGGATGAGCTTTCTATACATTTTCAAATTGAACAACATGTATATGTGAAAACGCTTATTTAGACATATGAAACTCAACGCTTACCTAGACATAGATAGTATATTCCATAAAATACATGCATTTATACATATTAATATTAAATAGTGTTTTTAGTATTTTTTTCATTACGAAGTTATCAATATATTTTAAAACACACCTCTTATTGCGCATTTTGTAATTTTTCGAATGTGTTTGTGCAAAACCCACCATGCCAATTGCATAAATTCAATAAATATTTTGCATTTCTTTTTATTTGCCAGACCTTGATGGATTTAACCTCTCCAGCCTGGATGGAACATTCGATGCTGCCACTGACAGCCGTATGTATTAAAACTTAGTGAAATTTGTTATCTTTAATAATCTAAGTTTTACATATTTTACCAATTAAATTTTATTTATTAGAATGTATACGTTTTGAATTTAAAGTTTGCTTTTTTTTTTATTATTAAAATCACACAATCAACTGTCGAAGAAAATCATATTTATTAAAATTATATTTTTCCGTCTGTGTGAAAATAATCCCTGGACCGAGAGTCGAACCCCGGATCTTTGACTTACAAGGTCAAGGCTCTGCCAATTGAGCTGTCCAGGCCGACACCCCGGTCAGCATTACTCACTCAGACAACCTTTAGGCAGAAACATCTCTGGTCTACCATGTAGGTAGCTCGACAGAATTAAGCCGCAGGAAATGGAAAACACCATTAGATAATGGGAGAAAGAAATACAAGTTTTGTTTCATAGGTCATCAAAGTGTACAGTATAATGAATTTGAAAAGTTTTCCCGGCTAAGACTGTTTAAAAACAAAAAGAAAATCTTCATAAGTTTATCATCATATTTTATTTCTTAAGAATGTTTATTTAAATGTTTCTCGGTCTTTTAATTGTGCTTTTATTTTTATTTTTTCTCCGCAGGACACCACGGGACCTGAGGTGCCATTGGGCGATTCTCTGGAGGTATGTATTCGAAGTTTCTTTATTTTGTGAAGATTCTAACAATTATACTTAAATTCCCTTTTTTTTTTTTTTTATTTAATCTTTTAATGAAAAAATATATGTACTTGAAAATTAATGTTTCCCAGGGATTAGATATTAAATATTTCGTTACTTGTAAGTAATAAAATTCTTTGTTACCGTAAACGGTTTATAAAGTTTACAATTGTAATCAATCAGTATTTTTCTTTTTCAATAGAATATCGTAATAATGAACCAATTTCACTTTTATATAATATATTAACGAGTTTTACGCATACTTATTGAAATATAAGAAAAAAATAATAATTTTGTTTAAAGAAAAATCAAATATCTAATTTTGTATTTGGTATGATAATGTAATTCACTGACGTATTATTTGCATGAAATGCTCATTTGTGACCGTATCCTTATGCAGATATTTTTAATTTTTATTTTAATAGCATCAAGCCAGCGATTACGTCCAAGACGTCAGGTCAACTACCGTGTGTAAGTTTTTATTATTATTATTTTGTAATGTTTTGTTAAAACTGAAACGTAAGAATATTCATTTAGAATTCATTTGATCACAGAGAATAGGTGGATTTGGTAATGCATGGCCTGGAATTAATATTTTTATGGCTTTTTTGGTTGTATATTTCATAATAAATGAAACCCTATGTTTTAAAAATAATTAAAAGGGAATTTATTTCCTGTTAACATATATATACAATATATACGCACTCAACTATGTTAATGAACCAGCAACCTTAAAATGGAAATTTAATTCAAACTATCTTAATGCGTATATTTTAATGCAGTGCGTGTAATAGCACTTAAATTTAAAAAAAAGATAAAAGCCTGGAGAGTAGGTTTTTAAGTAACGTCATTTATATCGGATGGATCATATACATATTAAAATATATATTTATATAATAAATATTATGGGTTTTTTTTTCATTTCTATTACGTACATGATATTTAAAAAATATATAGATACTCCTAAATATAAAATTGTACTTTTAAAATAATGTTATTAAATATGTTATATTTGCATTAAAGTATAATTTGATATTGTCATAATATAAAACTTAGAAACACTTTCCGATAATCACTAAAAATAATTGATTTGCTTTGTATAAGGCTTTTTATTAAGATGTTACCCCTTTAAAATTTATATATTTGTCATTATTTTATTTTTGCATATAGGGGCTTGTGGAAATAATCAGTTTCTTTATACATTGTAAAAGCTAGTTTAAAATATATTCATTTTTGTTTTTTTAGATATGGATTTTTTTTCTTTTGTTAATAAAATGACAGTACTTTTAAAAGAACCTATATCCTACTATAAAATTGCACTTTTTCCTTTACGTATTCTTGCAATTTAAAATCATCAGTACCTAAATATGTTAGTTGAAATTTGTGGTTTTTTTACATTATAACTTTTAAATATTTTTGATTCATGGATTTCTTTATTTAATAATAAAATAAGGTCTTAAAGTTTCTAAAATATATATAAATAAGAGACAATTTATTGACAAAATTAATGTTTTAAATTTAAATGAATAACTGTACTTAAAATTATTAGATGTATTTTTGCACATGAAGATACACTATGCAAATCAGTTCACAAAACAAAATTTATATATAACAATTATATATAATAAAGTTTTTGATTTAACGCAAAAAGTATCGAAAAAGATAACCATAATTTAAGTAAATCTTCATTTAAAATAAAGTAGATGATGTAGATACTTCTATCAAGTTAAGAAAAAATAAAGATAAAAGTTATTGAAAAAAATTAAATGAATGCAATGTTTTTTAAACGAACTGAATAAGTTTTGTAATTATGTAGCTAAAAGATTTCTTTTCTTTTTTTTTTTTTACTGCACTTTCGTTCAAAAATTAGGATAATTTTTTTCTTAAAATATATTTTCTCGCCTCCTTTCAAAAATTTTTATGTTCGGGTGTATAAATTTGCATACATAATATTAAAATGGAAGATTATTAAACTTTTGTTTAATAACATATTTCATACTTTAGAATTCTAACTGAAATGGAATCTCTGTTGACTTCCTTCAAAGAAGCTAAATAATATAATTGTATTTTCAGGATCAGTATCGAACTCTGATTGTTCACTTTTTTAAACTAAATTAGGAATTCATAAATTAATACTTTTAAAGTAGTTATATTTAATAGAGCTAGCGCATGTGTTTTTAATACGATAAATTAATTTTTAATAAAAAAAATAAAATGCAGTTAATGGTTTTGAAACTATTAAATTTTAACAAGCCTCGAAATCAAGTTCATTTGTGTATCCAATAAAGATATAAAAATGTTATGTATAGTATTTTTATGTCACTCATAGTATTTTTGTCTTTGAAAATGCTGCAGTTGCGACAGGAACTCTAGTTACAAAGTTATTTTTCATGGAAAATACAATAACAGGGATATCCCTTATAGCTAAATGTTTTAATACATTGTTTTAATACATTTTTTTTTTTTTTTTAAATATTGAAGTTTTCCTACTACTTCATCAGGGAAAAGCATTGCAAACGATTCCAAAAGTTTAATGCATAAAGAACCAGCTAATGCCCTGTAATAGCCTTGACAAAAATAAACATTGATTCTGATTAAATATTTTATCTAAACTTAAACAAATAACATGAGGATTCTTTTAAAAGTAAAACATTATTTCGCGTATCACAAAAAAAATGTAATTAGTACGATACAACAATTTAAAAGATAATTTGATTAAAATAATAATGTAGAATACAAATTGTACCATTACTTTATGCAAAGTAAATGAACAAATGCTTATTCTACAAGTGACAAATAATAATATTCACTCAGTAAAACATGTTTTTTCTTAAATAAAAAATAAATAAGTAAAAAATAAATATTCAAGCATATTTTTAAAAACAAATATCAACTAAGAAGTAAAATAAAGAAGCTTCAAAAATATTTATTACAATGTCAAACACAAAAAGTAAACATTTTCCCTTTTTTATGAATAAAGTGAAAAATACGGTAATAACTAAACAATTTATTAAAAATGTTACAGAATATATTTTAAGCTATCAGACTATGCAAAATAATTCTACTAATTACTAGATATCCCACATATGACAAAATATAAAGTTCACTCGATAAAATAACCATTTCGTAAAAAGATTAATTTAAATTCAATAAAACTTGATTATTAAGTATATTTGGTTTTCTTACTGAAAAAAAGATTTTTTTATTATGATTTACGAGTGATGAAATATTATCACGATTACTTATTAATTTTTTTATCTGACCTCTTTAAAAAAGTAAATATTAGTAAATGTTTATACATGTTTTCTACATTTAAATCAAAAGAATAATTCTAAATTATATAATTTACAAATTTTTTCCTGTTCTTGAATTCTTCTGACTTCTTTTTAATGTGTCGAGATTATCGAAATTTCTTGAATTTTGTGAACAGGAACAAAATTTTTTCGCTTTCTCATAAATTTATATTTATGTATTTAGGTATGACAACTAATAATGTAATTACATTTAACAGAGCAAGAACAGGTGTCTTTGGACGATTAAAGAGTTAATTATTTTTTAAACACATGGACAATTTGTCTTAGAACTAAAAATAACAAGGCTAAAATCCATTGGTAACATCATCACACAAAATATATGTATATATTCGCTTTTTTATGTACATGTACATAATTTGATATAAATGTTAGATAAAAAATATATTGCTTAACATAAACTATGCTATTAGGCTTCACAAATAATTAAACTAATTACTATTCGTGAAAAATATCGCTTTTGGCCAACGCTGATTCGTATACCCTCATAATTCAGCAATACAAAATAATATATGGATTAACAGATAATTCATCTATTAAAAATTTGGTTTAATTTGGTTTTATCTTAAACTTTAACTCAATTTTTGAAATACAAGATGATTAAAATATTTTGGGAATTAAATGCTTTATTTTTTGTAAAGTTTATCGTTAAAATAATTCTTCATTCCTTAAATCATATTTATTGAAAACTAATACAGATATAGTTGTGCCGTTTTTGTTTAATTATCCTCTACTGCACCAGAAAAATTTTACATTAAAAATTCGAATAGCTTAATTTATTTCCGTTGAATAACAAAGGTGTAAGAAACGCATTCTACCTAATTCACGTTCTACAACGTAGGCTTTATTCTGAGGGCAAAAGACAATTTAAAAGTTAAACACAATAAAAATTGTTCGGCCATACCCTGGTATTAATTATCTATAAAATGACAGTAGCTGTAGCAAAATTAATAAAAAAAATTTCTTGACACTTCAATGATTTTAACAAAACATTTTTGTATTATAGTTGCTTTTTTTCTTTTCCTCCTAAACAAAACACATACAAATAATAATACTCTAGCTCTATATTTCATATAAGTTCTTTTCTAATTTAGGATGATGGATTGGGTGGAGGTCTAGTTGAACTAAGCGATTCTGGACCAGTACAGGAAAGGGTGTTCAAGTGGGCCACATGAAGATTTGTTGTTCCAGTGTCATCTGTAGCATGTCATGGTTCGGAATCGCAGCACTGGAGCATAAATGCAACAATAGATTCTTCTGATGTACCCCCTCCCCACCTCCTCCAAGAAAACGAAAGGTACCAGGCATTTTAATGGGGATAGATACCAACATCCTTCGTAAGTACCTAAATAGTTATTTTTTCTTCTTTCTCTGAAAATGATTTTTTTTTCTTTAATAAACTGTGCAGCTTAAGCTGTTTTAAATACAAAATAATCCTAAACCTTGATACTTGTTGATAAATTAGCTCAAGAATTCAGAGGATATGAATTCATCGATAAACCATAAAATGTCCCAAATTACGAACGCATAATAAATAGTAGATGCATGAAAATTAAAGGGATTGTTTATAATACTGCATTCGGCTGTCAAGAAAATACTGTAAAACTCCTGTCATCCCAACCCCGATTAATCCAGTTCCGGGTTACCCGAGGTTTTCCCAACAGTGCAAGCCGCGAAGGATCTGTGGCGTTGACGACTTTTACTCATTGTATTTAATAATTTATGTCTTTGACGTATTGCATTTTTAATTGATTGCTTTTAAATATGTAATAGATGCATTATTTTACTTCTTTGACTATGTGTTCATCTATTTTAACTTTTTTTTTTTTTTTAATGGTTTTGCACTTGCAACTTTACGGCATTGGCCTGGGGCTCACCGATTTGATGACCATTTGTGATGGGGCACCCAATCAATGGCCGGTCATCGCTACCCCTAACAGGGACAAAACATCCACGCCTTCTCCAGGATTCGACACCAGGCCCAACGGTGTAGGAGTCAGTGAAGCTTATCACTACACCGTCTGGGCGGCTCCATTTTTAAACTCTGCTGTATGTTACTTCTCCGGTTTACAACAGAGTCAATGTTATCAGAATTTTCGATTATCCGAGGTACTTCCGGTATATGTCAGGCCCTACTATCAATAAATTAATCCATGAAACTAGAAATATTTTACTGAATGTTTTATTAATTGTCTAAAAATAGGACTCTGTGCTTTAGTGAATTAAATAATAAAACAAGTATTCATCGAAAAATAATATATATATATATATTTATATGTGTGCGTGTCCGCATATGTGCTTGAAACAATTTTTAAGTATTTGTTTGTTTCACATAATTTGTTTGCATCGTTTGTCATTCCATTGGTAAAAAGAATTCACTGACATACTGTAATAACATTTTAATGTATGAAGTTCAAAATTTTGCACCGAAAGTAGTTAAAGAATGCAAATTACAAAGTGATTTTTAAATTACGTACTTGTATTACTGTATGTTTTGTTAAGTACATTTAATTATTTTTTAAAATAACCCCATTAACCGAAATTGTAGACACTGTAATAATTGTATACATTGACATTTTTAATAATATAGTTTTCGTATTATATGTGTATATTAATAAATACGAAAGAAAAGTAATCGGATATCTTCATTTGTATAGATAAGGACACTCCAATATATAGAAACTTACATGTGTGCTATAAATGTTAAATAACACTATAAATGCACATAAAAATGAAAACGTGTCTTGTTTTGTCTGATTTTACAACATTTTCAGTTTTGCATAAAAACGAAGTAAAGATTCTAATGTGTATGTTGATATACACCCCCTTTATTTTTTATTGCAGTCTTGTATCTATAACAGTTATATACACAATACAACCTGAAATAGTAGTTGCGCCTCCAAAAGACTGAAGTTCATGCGAACCAACCTGTGCCTTCGGTATTATTTTCTCTTTCCCAGCCAGTGATAATAACCTTTTGTAGTTCTCGCTTGTTGTACTAAATTTTATTTATTTTTATAAGAATTTCTCATAAAGCATTGAATAGAATAGTTAATTATACAGTAGCACACCTTCCTGTCCTTCATACAGCTAGTCTTAAATGAAATTTTGATAGTTGAGAAAATATAATAAGATATTTTGTGCTACGCAAATTACCTACCAACTAAAATTAGCATTTACGTTTTAAATAAAGCAAGGTTTTTAATTTTAATTGCTTTTTAATAACAGGATTCCTTTACGTAATGTTAAACATTTGGATTTATAACGCTTTTTTATTATAAAACTATATTAGGTGAATATTGAAAATTTTATATTTCCATGTTCCTTCCTAAAACTTATAATCTTTTACTAGCTTAAGTAATCAACCCTCCCCCACTGAAATATACTTTTATATATTTTTTCCAAATGAAAATTGTTTTCGTAAAATCTTAATAATATAAAATATTGCACTTTTTAAAATATTGCATTCCTATAGGTTGAGTATTACACGCAGGAATCCTGCTACTGATTGACCAGACCTCTTAACTTATTTTTATTTTCTTTTTAGAATATTCATGCAACAAAAAATAAAGATATTTCATTAAAGATTCTAACTGAAATACTCCACATAAATTTTGTACAGAAGGAACAGAGTGACACAGTAAGCAGAATTTTAACAACCTTAAACTTCGTGCTAGGTAAGTGTTTTAATGAAAAAAAAAAGTAATATATATAAAAAAAAAAAATTAAGTCAATTCCTACTTACAAACACTATCAAAAAAGTTTTTGTTTTAATAATTTTAAATTAGGAAATTAAAAGCGTGCGTGCGAAATAAAAATAATTATAAGATATATATATATATATATATATACACCATGTTTTAAATTTTCTGATGAATCATCGAGCACTTATCAATCTGCATAAAATATTTAAAATGATAATGACGTGAATTTTGTGAGATGTATAATTTAACTTTTTGTAATTTTTTTAATGTTCATGTTTAATTAAATGTATTTATTTTTATGTCGAAAGAAAATGAACTCGTAATTTCTTTTTGGCAACAATTAAATTATAGCTAATATTTTAATGGCTATTGTAGCGCTGTTAGGATGTTATTATTTTCATATTTTAATTAATTATAAGAAAACTATTAAAAAATTCGAAAATCTGACTTCGAAGTATTGTATTGGCACCGGGTTCTGCGCAATCCTGAAAGTTTCAAATTTCTATAGCTAGTCGGGAAGTTAGCTAAAAATCGATTGCAAGATTTGTACAAGATATAGGGTGAGTGTGAACTAATAGTAGGAATTGAATAAATTTGAAGCTGTTAAAACACAAATTTATTTTGAAATTTTTAAGGAAATATTCTGGTTTATAGAGGCTTTATTTTTTCCCTATGAGATTTTTAAGTTATATATACATATATATGTACCCTGGAGGGGGGGGGGGAGAGTTGAGGAATTTTGACAAATTTTGTGGAAATAGGCCATCTTTGAAAGCTCATTATAAAAAATCACTAAATTCGCTAATTTGATAAATTTTTTTGGAGAAAAACAGCGTACGTCATAAAAAAGTCAGGGAATTTGTAAAATTTCTAGTGATGAACGCACCTTCTTTATCATTCTAAGACTGATTCTAAGACGGAAAGAAGCCGCTCACCACTATGCTGCGGTTTTGAGCGTTTTTAACCTTTAGAGAGGGGCTCCAAAGCCACTGTGGAGATTCAAAAGAACCAGTCTCCAAAGGTTAAGCCTCCCCCGTTGTTTATTGCATAGCAAATAACAAAAAAAAAAAAAAAAAAAGAAAAAAGAAAAAAACAAATTACAAAGGTCGCCAGAGCAGAGCTGTCTCACGACAAAAGGCGACAAAGTTGCAAGAAAGTGAAGAAGGCCGGAGCCAAGTGGAAGTCTATTTACAAAGTTTATTCAGGTAATGTACAAATTACATAATGTACAGTCTTTATACAATGTACTCGCAGTCTTTATATTAAGCCCAAACACCCTATGAACAATGTTGGTTAATAGCAACATCATGCGCAGGATGATTGCTTTCCGAGAGCACTTCTGTGGAATACTTTAGCATCAGACATGACCAGTATTCGCCATGTAGGAGAGGAGGAAAAATTAAGGAAAGATAGAGAAGGAATTTGGTTTGTTGAATTTCATAAATCTTGTTGGAAGGCATAGATGCGCTTTAATTTGAGCCGTAGGGGCTTTCTAGTTATATTGTTCAGCCAAGTTGCTGGTCTAGGGTTAAGGTTCCTTAAATGGTAAGGTATTGTAAGTTGACAATGAAAGTAGTAATGTTATGCAGTCCCCTCCTCACCGCATGAGCATAAGGGTGATCGTCGGCAATTAAAATACGTAAATTATTATGTTTGTTTAATGACCCCAAAAGACGGAAACAATTATATTTATAATCTTCATTCTGGCCCACCAGCGGCCGAGCGGTAGTGCGCTCGAAGCTGGTAGACGTGAGGTGCCGAGTTCGATCCCAGGTCACGCTCGTCGGCCTAGCCGTTCGGAGTTTTCCATAGTTTTCTCCGGAACTAGCGTAAATACGGGCTAGGTCCCCTTAGAAAGACCCCCAAGGAGGACACTCCCCCTCAGGGCCTCGGACCTACATCCGTCAACCGGCCTTATTCCCAAATCTAGTCCAATTCATCTTCATTCTGTAAAATTCTCTGATATAAAATAATTTTAACAGGTTTTTATCAAGATTTTTAAATTTATTTAACTGACACAAGTGTTTGTTGCCTTGTTAATCGTTTTTAGTTTTATAAATTTTAATGATACTAAACAAAATAAGACAAATACATATTATTTATTCATTTAATTTTTTTAGATTTCCATTAAACCAGCCTGTTGTTAGTAATGACAATGAACCTGCCTTGCCTGCCACTATAAACAATAGAGGATTTGTCTGTTCTGGAAACAGCATTAAGTAAAGATACCCTAAAAAGACATTTGTTTAGTCTATTTTTTATTACAGTTTGTGTGAAAATGTTTAAAATTTGTGTAATATTTTCATTTTGATAAACAACTGAAACATTTTTAATTTCATTTAGTAGATTTTTATACTTTGCTTAAACCCCGATTTAAGAAAAAAAAAATCTTGCAATTAAATTAATATACATACAAGTATATTTTCTCACAGACTTAGTTAAATTTGTTTTGTCATGTAAATTAAATACATGTAAGGTGATTTTTATTTTATTTATTCATTTTTTTAGGGGGGGGGGGAGAGAATATTAATTTAAACGTATTATATTTAAAGTATATGCATGAGTTGTAGTTTTTAATTTGCCAGGGAATATGTTTAAGAAACTTGTTTGCAGAGATTCATTAAAAAATAGAGGTTCCCCCTAGAGCCTTTAAGAAGGGTGCTGCTCTGTAGATGTGCCTTAAAGAACAAATTTCACCCTCTTTGACCCTCAAAATACACCGTGCATGTACTTTCGTTGCTATAAATAGTGCTGTATTTCTTTTAATTGGATACTTTTACAGATTTCCGAAACCTACAACCATAACAGAGAAACTGGAAATTATTCATATATGTATAAATAAAGGTTTCAATTAATTTGGCACTAATGATTGTTTAAAACTTACGTTTATAAATGTAAAATTTTTATATGCCCGTTTTTCTCAAAGTGAAATAAGCTTTTGTAAAAATTGTTCCTTTACACCTTCACAAAGAGACAGTTGCCACACAATTTTGTCACAAACACACAGAGTCGACTGCAAAATTATTCGCGCACTAGCAATAATCCTTGCCAAAAAAAAGTACACTTAATACAGCTTTGTTAAATAAATCCTTGTCGAGTCATGTTCTTAATCAGTCTAAGAACATGATTCGACAAGGATTTACTTAGCAAAACAGTCTTAAGTGTACTTTTTAAACATAGGAATTATTGGCTAGTGCTCGAATAATTTTGCAGCCGACTGTATTTTAAAAATGGTCAAATCGTGTTGTACAGCTTCCAAAATGTGTAAATCCATCAAAAACCCGAGGTCGAAATTTTTCACGAATCCAATACTTTCTTCTATTGAATATAGAAGAAAGTAAAAATTAGTTCAAAGCACAATTGCAAGATTAGACTTGTTTCCTTATAGTTTATAATATTCCAGTATTTAAGTTTCAGTTATTAATATTTTCCACAGCAGAGTTTTGTCCATCTAGACAGTCAGTTCAAATTTCCTACTACAATAACAAATAATCGGGCAGTCTGTCCCATTTCTTCCTTCTATGTAGATTTACATATTGTGGTCGCCACTGCCTTTAGCAGCATGCAACCACGCTTCGCCTAATATTAATATGTTGTTCTTCTATCACTCGGATCTTAGAAAAGTATTTATAATTTGATTATTTGAAACTCGAAATAGTGTTAATCATCTGTATTTTATTTTAGGTGCTATTCGAAGGAATCGATCATTTAGCCATCGCACTGACAGTAACATTGAAACTGTAATTAAAGATTGGTTGCGACATGCAAAAGCACGTTGTAAAGAAATTTCACCATTTCACTCAGATTTGATGGTAAATGTCATAAATGAAGACAACTGCAGAAAATGATATTTTTATTTTTAAATAAATGATTTTTCATAGTCTTAGTAGAATCTGAAAGGAATATAGTTGAACTTTCAAAATCCTGACATTTTTCCAGTTTTTTTTTTTTTTTTTTTTTTTTTAACTAAATCATTGCAGTAAAATAGGTTACCCTTTGACTGCCATGGCTATCATATGTGGTAACCAGTGATGTTTCCGTTGGGGGCACTGGCTATCAGATATGATAGCCAGTTTTTCAACATTTCAGTCCTTGGCTATAAAAACCATATCAGTTGCATGAAAATCGTTGTGGAGTTTGATTGTTGGAAGATGAGAAACGCCCCATGTATAGCAAAATGAATCCGATTGAAAAATATTTTTTTATGTATAATTTTATGTTGAAAAAAATGCAAATTACACAAAATAAGTTTCTGAAACCGTGGTAGTCATATACAATTTTGGCTTGGCAGTCAAAGGGTTAATTTGCTGAAATGTTTAAAAAAACAGTTTATTTGTTTCTATAGTTTTACTTGAGTATTTTTTTAATCAATGAATAGTTTATTAGTAGGTATTTAGCAGACATTATCAGTTGTCTATAACATTTTAGTTTAATGTGTTTATATTTCAATTCTAAATTAAATTTATTATATTTTATAATTTAATTTGCAGATTTGATTGTTGTATATTTTCGCTAGCATAAAATTTTATTTCGTATTTTATTATAGTATCATAAAAAAAAAAAATAAGTTTTAATAAATCTCTAAAATCCGGAAACACCGTGGTCCAGCCGATTCCAGATTTTGGAGGGTCAACTGTATTACAAAGTTCATTCCTGAACATAAAAAAAAGGCTTACATTTCAAGACAATTATGTAGAAAAGTAATGTGTGTATTTTGTCTTTGACAATGACTTTATTTTCTTCATAAATATTTAAATTGTGTAAAAGAAATAGTCTGTATTTCAACTATTTTTGCATCAGATTTATTCTGAGAATCTTGTAATAATAATTTAAATTTTAAGAAATGGCTGTTAACACTCTTTATCGGGTGTGTAAACTTCTCGTGAATGTTGTCTGGTACTTTAAGAGATTTTGACACGTATTCATATCTTTAGATTGTAATTTTTAAATGCTGTGTTGCATACATACAATGAGCAAGCTAAATGGATATGAATCCTATTGCATTTATGCATATCACGGATAGAACAACTGCTACAAAAATATAATTGCTATTTTTTACACCAAATTGATCATTAATAGCTATAAGTTACAGAAAAGCTTTAATTATTGCTTTGAAGAACATCACTTTTATTTTGTATTCACACAATGAACATTACGCAGGGAAACCGTATTATGTGAGAATGGATTTTGTGTGCATATTTCTAGTAAAATATGCATAAAACTGCTGTATTGTGTTAAATAAATATACTTTTGAAATTTCTTGTTTCCTTTTCTTTTATAGTGTATTTAACCTTATAATTCAATTGTATAAATAATTTCAATGTTGAACTATATTATAAGTAACAAAAAATAGTTTTCATCACTGTCATGAAGTACCTGTCATCACTATCACTGTCTCGATTTTTTTTTAGATCAATTGATAAAACTTGGGGGAGGGGCAGGAGGGGGGGGGGAGAAGAGACTTAATTTTTGTAGATTTTATATATACAGGTAGTCCATAATTGAACTGACAGTGCTTTCAGTATTGTTTAGTGCATTGCAAAAATGGCACCAAAAATTGTGTGAAGATTAAACGAGACTGGGGATGAAAGATTCTGCCAGTCAACGTTAAGGGAATACGTTGGTGGTGCTTTATAATAGAAAAGTTTTAAAATATGAAAAAACAAGTACGAGGTAGCACAGTATCGCCAATTTGAAAATAATGGCTGGGGGAAAAAAGGAAAAAGAAATTCACAATCATTAATTTCAAATTAGAAACTCTGACAAAAGCTTTACATAGAAAAATAGCAAAAAACATTCTCCTAGTGATAAATTTTGGAACTTTTTTTTTTTCCCGGAATATTTTGTACTCTATCTTTTTTTAATCTTCCTATTAGATGCAAAACACATATAAAACACTACAAATCACTACACAACACTATAAACTACAAAACACTATAAATACTGTCAGTTTAATTATAACCACTTTGCATATTATATATGTATTGTAATATTAAAGCTAAAAATTATTTTTCTGTCTTAACTCAGTTTCAATATAAATATATTCTATATTTAAGGACTTAACATAAACAGGGTAGACACTGCTCAGGGAATTTGAGTGAGTCGAGAATAGTAAAAAATAAAAAAAAAAAAGACAAATTTTATATAAATAAGCCATATTAGGAAGATCATTTATTTTAAATTGTTTGCTGATGTTGTGCAATTTTTGTGTGAAATAAGAAACGTAAGTCAGGGAATATAGAAAAAAATTTAAAGTAAGGCACCCTGAATATAGAGTTTGAGCTCCCTGTTAATATTTGTGCTTGACTTATGCTAATAAAACTCGAACAAATGCCAACTGCTGAAAACCTGATTTTTGTATTCATGAACATATCCTAAGTATATCAAAATCTGAAAAATTTAATCCAGAAGCAATACCTTCTCTACTGTTGTCTAGGTAAAAGAAATTTAAAAGATATTGTTCTCCAATATAATTTCAGAGACTAATAAAGCATAATAGTCAGGAATATTTGAAAAGTTGAAGTTCCTAAAATTTGGCAACACTGCATATGGGTAAAGTATATATAAATAAATCTATTTTCTATACTCTTGCAGTGGAGAAAATTTTTCCAAAGAAGAAAATTTCGTTAAAAGTTCCTGTAATTATATTTAATCTTTCTATTGTATTAATAATGAAAATCTGAGCCAAGAATTGAGTTTGTTATAAAATAAACTACCAATATTTAAAAACTATTGTGACTCCTTTTTTTTTTTTTTTTTTTTTTTTGTCTAAGTGTAATTAATGAATAATGGATAACTTCAAAAAAAAAAGTCTATAAATTCTTTACAAAATTTGAACTTGGAATGTCAAAAGATCCTGAATTAAATATTTCGTGCTTGCATATTGTGTTTTCATGGAAGTGAATAGAACAAACTATTATCAGAAATGACAATCATAAAAAAACAGCTGTCGAACAGAATCTTCTTGCAAATGACGCTCCATAATTTAATACGATATGCAAAAACATTTTTGAAACTGATTGTGATCTCTTTGAGATCTTGATTTGAAATTTTCATCAGTACAAAGAAAGAAAAAAAAAAGTGGATTAAAGTTACATTTAATTAAAAACCTCTATTTCATAACGGAATTTAAAAGGTTCAAATAATTCGGATAACCCTGAGTTAAGTTTAGTGTCTTTTACAGACAGTGTTTTTTACAATACTGCTATAATTTTTGCCCAAGTTAAATTTCTGCTAATTCAAAGTTAAGTTCCTGTATAAGCAAATAAATCTCAAATCATTAATTTTCGCAAATTACGAACATCCATAACTTCAAGTATATTAGTTGTAATATTTTATACTTAAGCCTTTTTTTTGGGGAGGGGGGGGACAGTTTTTAAGTATATAAAATTTGTAGAAAAGAAAAGAAATATTTTGATTTTTTTTTTTTCACTTTCCATGGAATAATCCTGTGAAAGTATGTCATTTAGTGGTGATTATGAGTTCAGGCCCATTTCTAGAATTTTTCGACTCCAAAAAAGTACAAAAGTTCAGCAATCATTTCAAAATACTAATTAATTCCAAAGGTTTGTTTAAAAAAAATGTGAAAATGCATATAGTGTTTAAATGCATATTTAAATAACCGTACTGATATAGTACGTGCAGATATATTGTAATAATATATGAAGTAATATTGGTTATTCCAGTTAACTCTGCTTCTTTTGAGAACTCTGAATTCCCCCAAATCAAAATTAAAGTGAACTTTAAAGCAGATTAAGTGATAAGAACAAGATCAATTCTATCTGAATTTCCGATAAAATTTTAGATTCTAGATATTTTGACTTTAAAGAAGTAGCTGAATCTTTAACAGAAACAAAACAAATATTAAATATCTAACTTTAACAATTACTTATTTTTTACAAATGTTTGATTTTAATACAGTCGAACCTTGTTAATGTAAATCTCAAGGGAGATAAAAAAAAATTTGTTCATGTTATCAGTAATTCATGCTATCGATAACTAACTTCTTATAACTAAACTAATCTTCAATTTTGACGGGGATTGTGGAAACAGTTCATGCTGAAAGTAATTCACCTTAACGAGGTTCGACTGTATATGTATTCTTAGAAATGGAGTATGTGTTAAAAAATGTAAACACTCTCACTTAAATTTGAACTTGAATTTTTTTTTTTGTTAGAATGGGAACGTACCGATCTTTTCCCCCCTACTGTGAACCCAAGCATATATCAAATGCAAGAATTTTGCTTATTAATTGCTCATTACAATGGAAATATTGCTAGATGTTTTATTCTATTTCAAGCACAGATTATAGAGTTTTGGAATGGCAGTATAATTTTTTTAAAAATTAAGCATTTGTCTTAAAAATCTGTAATTTCATAGAAATATTAAAAAAATACCTTATAATATTTGTTATAATTTACTTAACTCTTAATTAACTGGTTCCATAAATGGCATGTAAAGGAGGCGAGTTACATTTAAAATAAGAACTTTTTTTTTTGTTCTCACTCATACTATAGGTATGGGGAACTTAGGTAATCGTGAAAATTTTCGACCGCCGTTTTTTGACTTTTTTACACGTTTTCAGGTGTGAGGAATCCGAAAATGATAAAATTTGTATGGTGTCTGTCTGTAGGGTATCTGTTAGTGTACTAGTCCGTTTGTTTGCTAGTCTGTGTACTACGATATCTCAAGAAATAATTGTCGCTGAGAGGTCAAATCAGTTGTAAATTATTACTTTCAACACTGGCAAGAACCCTATTCATTTGCAACATTCGAATTAAAAAACTTCTTAAGTTATTAGAAATTTACGATTTTGTTAACATGGGAGAATAGGACAAAAATTCACTTAAACGTGCATTAAATGAAAACATTTTACTGTAAAAATGTCAGACCAGTTTCAAAATATCAGTGTTGATGCCGGAATGAACATCAGTAACTATAAATATGCTACTTTGAAAATTTCGCAAGTTATTGGAAATTTACGAATTTCTTAACAGGGCAGTATAGGGCAAAAGTTCGCATAAACGTCAATTTTGAGCGATATTTTCATCGTAAAGATGTCAGACTACTTTTGAAATATTATTTAGGACACAGGCATGAATATTAATGACTATGAAATTTCCAATATAAAAATTTCGTACGTTATTGGAAATTTACGAATTTCTCAACATGGCAGAAAAGAGCAAAATTTCATATAAACGTCAATCTTGAGGAATATTTACATCGTAAAGATATCAAACCACTTTCTAAATATTATTTAGGATACTGGAATGAATATCATAGAGTATAATTTTTCCAATTTAAAAAATTCGTAAGTTATTTGGAATTTACGATTTACTTAACATGTCAGAATAAGGCAAAATTGAGCATGAACTTCCATTTTGAGGATCATAAATACATTAGACAACTTCGAAATTACATTTATGATATTTGTTTGAACATGATTGTATACAAATATTCTACAGGAAAATTTCGTAAATTATTCGTAATTTACGATTTTATCAACATAGCGAAATTGTAAATTTTTCATAAAATATGAATTTTGAGGATTATTGCATCGGAAATAGTAGCATGAAAATTAAACGACGGAATTGACCCTGATAAAACAAATTAATAGATTAGAATAAGATAAATATATCAAAGTGAACGGTGGATAGCCTATTAGGCGGGGATTTCATTCTGTCACTGTGTCAAGCATTTGGTTAAATTAATTTCTTGTAACATGAATATATGTTCTGTACTAGAAATTTATAAGAACATAAATATGATGGGGAACTGAGCAGAGTCCACCTATGCCAACTAGTTTTTTTCAGCATTTTTTATCTGAATAATTATGATAAACTACTAACCCCTAATGACTTGCGGTTGAGATTTTTCAAGTGTTTTTTGTAGATTTATATTTTCAGCCCCCCCCCCCTAAAATTAAATTTTTTTTTCTTTCTCATTTGTATTTATTATATGAGTTAATCAAATAAAAATTCATTGAAAGTATAATCACTTGTTCATTTTTTGTAAAAAAAAAAAAAAAAAAAAAAAAAAAAAAAAAATTGCATTACACTATTATAATATATTTTATTATTAAAATTCTTAGAATGTGAAAATGGAATTTAGAAATAATATTTAGGTAATGTGCAATTCTATAAACAATTTTACCCAAAGAAAAACAGGGACTTTGGGTGACCTTGACGATCTGTGATGTACCCCGTACCCCCTTGACCTAGAGTCATAACTTTGTTTATATACTTTACACACGTTTAAATAAAGGCCAAACAAATTTTTACAAGAATGAAAAATAACCAGATGAAGTTGCGCTTGTGCCCCAAGCTTTAATACTGGCCTGCTCACTTTTTACTTTTGTTCAGCAAAAATCGACATAACAGTTACAGATGAAATTATTCATTACTTAATTTTTAATAACGAAGTTAATAGAACAGATGGTAAAGCATTAGCTTTTTTTTATTTTCTTTCTCAGAGCTCTGGTTTGAAAACTGGTCAGGTCATTTTTGTAAAAATTATTGTGGCTTTTCCTTTAAAAAAAGTTTAAAAAAAAAATACGCTTTGTAATATTCTTTTAACAAAGTACATGAGGCACTTAAATATTTTTTAATTTTCTACGTTTTACATGTTCCACAGCTTTTTCTTGGGGAAAATGCGAAACGCTTGCTAGTTTATATGTATTAATTCATATTCCAATTAAGAGTTTTCTGAACATATATTTAATCTATGAGAATAAATAAACAATTACATTTTACTGAAGAAAAAAAAAAAAAAAAATCATTTAACCGTCTATTTTTATTCCACAATGTACCTGAAAATTTTTTTGCACTCTGCAAACCAATCATAAGCAATATGTTTTTTTGCATCTAAATAATGCTACTTTAATTGTATTGTGCAGTATGAAAATATATTAAAATATGCTTTAAACCCCACTGTATTGAAATTCTTTTCAGAGTCTCATATTAATCTTTTCATTTTTCATGCATAAGTATTTAAAATAAAATATTTTTTTATTTTTTTCAGACATTAATTCTTCCTTGATAGATGAAAAAAAGCAAGCTTAAAGCAGTAAAATAGTTTCTTCAACTTCATAAGTAAATCTAAATAAAATATTTTAATAAAGTTTGAATTAACCTGGCAGGAAAACTTCATATAAAGTATCTTGAAATTAAATAGAACTATACCTTTTTGTATATAGTATTTTGTATAGTGTATAGTACCTTTTTGTATTTACTCGAACACCCTATTATAATTTTCTGTTGTATTATTTAACGACATTTCTAATTTTATCTAGACAACCGTTAATTACATAATGTTTTAAAAGTACAGCAGAACCACTCCAGATTTTTCATTTTTTAATAAACATGTACTTATTCAAAATCAGAAAGTGAATAATAGTGCATCACCGCATGAATAGCTTTTGTATGAAGTCTTGTATTGTTGCCTTTATCTTACTTTTTAATATATACCAAGAGTTTTAACACTCTGTTTAAAAATATTGCATATCTCATTTTTTATAGAATGAAGATAAATGTATGAATTTAAGCTTATTCTTGAATTCATCTTTATATAGCACATCAATTTATTTTATTCCAGTAAAAGCTAAGAAATTATTCTTACTACTTATTACCAACCAAAGTTTTAATAAACACTTCATTACCAGTTATTGAATTTTCAAGTATAAAAGACTGCGACTTCACAGCTTTAACAGCCACAATAATTTCTTGAAAGTGTTTTGTAAAGAAATCAACAGTTAAATGAATAAACTATTTTTCAGTATATCGAAGAAAAAGAGAGTTGCGGTTTCACAAAAATTGTCCACCAATATACATATGTATGTTTATTTATTTATTTATAAATTCAATTCCATACAGTCAGCAGCAAAATTATTGAAGAACTAGCAATAATTCCTATTTAAAAGATGAGCATTTAAAGCTGTTTTGTTAAGTAAATATTTGTCGAGTTATGATCTTATGCTGCTTATAAAAAAGTAAGTTGATGATAAAAACTAGTGATCAGACTAAAAAATATAAATAAAAAATGTGGATGTGTGCTTCAATAATTTTGCTGTTGACTGTAGCGGGGCCACTTGAAATCAGGCTACCACTTGAAATTTTATTATCTAGATAATATTTTAAACACTGAATCAATTCGTGCCAAAGTTGGACAGTGAACTTACAATCGGCAGCAAAATTTTTAAAGCGCTAGCAATAATTCATATGTAAAAAAAGTACACTTAATACTGCTTTAACCCTTTCGCTACCAGAGCCTCAGGAGAAAAACTGCCACCACAGCCCAGACGTCTTATTATTTAAATATGATATCGATTGTCATTTATTTTTGTGGGATGTATCTATAACGTTCTAAGTAAGTGAAATTAGCAATTTTGCAAATTGACACACATAAGTGACACTGGGCTATATGTAGATAATTCCTCGGGTAACCCTGTCGTCAGATATGTGACACATTATCATAAACTGATAATGAACACCTGTCATATTTGTGACGCCAGGCTCAGGTAAGAAAATCTGATCGTCACACATATGTGACGCTGGTAG
Organism: Salticus scenicus; assembly: GCA_963930645.1. Lineage (NCBI taxonomy): Eukaryota > Metazoa > Arthropoda > Arachnida > Araneae > Salticidae > Salticus > Salticus scenicus. The sequence continues at coordinate 477,327 of CAWVNO010001803.1, forward strand.
CGAAAGGGTTAAACAAATCCTTGTCGAGTCATTTTCTTACACACTAAGAATATGACTCGACAAGGATTTATTTAACAATGCAATATTAGGTGTAATTTAAGACTTCTACCTGAAAAATTTTCACCACAACAAATTTGGAAATACTGAACTGTTTTGCACAAAAGTTGGACAGTGAATTTATTTTGGATTAATAAAGTGAGCAACTTGCTCTGTCATTTTATTTCCAGGTAAAGGAAAATCTGGCTGCTAGTTGAAAATTTGTTATGACAATAACTAGAGTTGCACAGAATATTCGGTTCGACCGAATATCTTGATATTCGACAACCGAATAGTCGAGGTCGATTTAAATTTTAAATTAAATTAAAATATTGAAATTGGTAAAAATATTTATCATATAAAATTAAACAGTTTTCCTTTTTTTTTTTTTTAATTCATCAATATTATGATATTAAATAAGTAAAAAATGCCAGTCTAATAAAGTTTCTATCTTAATTTCTAATCTAAATAAAAATAGTCTGCATTAAAATGTAATATATTTCACAGTAGTCATTTATTATAGTTTATTGAAGGGGAAACTGTGACAGCATATAAAACTACATCCACTTTGTGTGTACATATATGCAGCTTTGATTACTTTGTTCGCCTGACGGAGGGTAGTATTTTCTTTCAACCCGAAACCATTGTTGCGAGTTTATTGCATTTTATGGTGTTTATTCAAAGTTTTGTACTTATTACTTTAAAACACCAGTTCGGTGGCGCTTTCTCATTATATAACGTATATTATTGAATTCTTCTTTAGGTCCATTTCACCAGCCCGCAGACTTTTGAAATTAGAAAAATCAATTATGTCATTCGAAAGCACTCCGTTAGTACCGGTTAGTACCGCAAAAATTTTCGTTAGTACCGACACAAGTAACAAGTACTGAAAGAGTACAAAAATTCGGGCTGGTGAAATGGTAGCCCGCACACTTTTGAAATATCAAATTTGAACGATGTCATTCGAAAGTACTCTGTTAGTACCGGTTAGTACCGGTTAGTACCGCAAGAAATTTCGTTAGTACCGATACCAGTACCAAGTACTTAAGTATACAAAATTTCAGAAGCAATTCACAAATAATAATATAGTATAATATAATAGTAATTCACAATAATTTATTAAAGAATAAAATGACGTTTTATAACATTGGATTTGATTCAGGAAAGTATTGTAATCATGAAAAAATTCAAATACGATATTTTGATGTATCTATACGTTTTAAGGTTTTCTGAAATCATCTTTTGCCATTTTTACTGTTATTTAAGTATGTGCGCATATGTATGTGTGTATGCGTGTCAGTGTGTGTGAACAGTATAATATCTAAACACTTTGATCGATTGAGCTAAAAGTAGGTAGATATGTTACAGGTAATCTTCGCACGAACTGTATAGGTTTAGATGAATCTAGCACTTACTATTATTATTATTAATTTTTTTTAACAAGAACACAAAGAAAATTCTTCATCATTAGGGAAAAGAACTTAAAACATGTTTAATTGTACTCCGCACTGAGATCACTACTTCCTGTTTTTTTTTTTTTTTTTTTTTTTTTTTTTACAAATTTTCAATATATATGTATATATGATTTTAATTTTAGAGACATAAAGTCAACAACAATGTATTTAAAAAAAAATTAATATAACAGCAAAGTTAAAAAAAAAAAAAAAAAAACTTTTAATATAATCGAATTAATTTTAATGGTGAAAATCTAATAATCTCCTGTTAATGTCGTAGAAGCGTGAATGTATCTAAATCACATCAGTAAATAAAATATCTAGCTTTACAACATATAGTTGAGTTGAAACTTTCCATGACACATCGGTCTGATTTTAGAAGTAATGTTTCATTGTACCCTGACTTACCGTATATAATTTTTAGTTCTTATACAAAGACACAATGGAAAATTCTTTATCGTTATGGAAAATGAACTCAATTTATTAAAACGCGATAGCCTCTATACGCTTTATCCAATTCAGCTAAAAATTGGTAGGTATATTACAGACCACCTCATACAATGTATATTGATTTTGATGAGTACAGGATTTACAGTCCTTTTATAGCGACGCAAAAAATTTCTTTATCATTATGGACAATGGACACAAATTATTTCAAGTGCGTTTGCGTAGTGTCTAAACTGTACATTCGACTAAGATATAAATTAGTAGGCACATTATATAAGTTATGATTGCAAGAACCATACAGATTTACATGAGTGAAGAACTTTTTTAAGCGGTATACAAAATATAATTATTATACATTGTGGTCTATAGGCTCAAGGTATTTAAAGCTCAACCTAGCTTTATAACAAAAAGCAGTTAAATATTTGATATTTCGATCATATCAACTATAGTTATTTTACATGACGTACAAAGAAAAATGAAAAAATCCTACATTACGATCCATTAAATCACATGCATCTTGGAAGAAAAATACTCAAACGACCTATTAGGATTTTCCTTTTAGTTTATTTAATGACTTCTCTCATTTAAATTTATTAAAAAAGAAAAAAAAAAAAAATACTGGGAAAGTAGTGTGAAATCATTCCAGATTTTTATTTTTAGATTATTTTTTAAATGTAAAAATAGAAATAAAATCAAAATATTATAATGTTTCTACGTAAGATAGAAAAGTATATATTTTTAAATAGGCAAAGTTCAAATTTATAAAAAAAAAATATATATATATTTTTAATTTTTAACACTATATAACAAGACAGAAAAGTGTTAACAAGATTGAAAAGTGTTAATGACTTCGGTTTTGTCTGTGTCTACGCCTATTATTTCACCAGCCCGAATTTTTGTACTCTTCAGTACTTGGTACTGGCGTCGGTACTAACGACAATTTTTGCGGCACTAACCGATACTAACGGAGTACTTTCCAATGACATAATTGAATTTTTTAATTTCAAAATTGTGCGGGCTGGTGAAATGCTTCTGTAATTTTGTACTCTTAAGTACTTAGTACTTGTATCTGTATTAACGAAAAATGTAACGAAAAATTTAAACTAACCGGTACTAACAGAGTACTTTCGATTGGCATCGTTGAAAATTGATAGATCAAAAGCGTGCGGGCTATTATTTCACTAGCTCGAATTTTTTACTTTTCAGTATTTGGTGCTAGTGTCGGAAAAAAAGAAAATTTTTGCGGTACTACCCGGTACTAACAGAGTACTTTCGAATGACATAATAGAATTTTGTAATTTCAAAAGTATGCGGCTGGTGAAATGCTTTTGAAATTTTGTATTCTTCAGTACTTGTTACTGATGTCTGTACTAAAGAAAATTTTTGTGGTACTAACCTGTACCAATAGCGTAGTTTCGAATGACCGAATTGAATTTTGAAATTTCAAAAGTGTGCGGGCTGCTGAAATGCTTCTGAAATATTTTACTCTTCAGTATTTAGTACTGCTGTAGGTACTAACGAAAATTTTTGCGGTATTAACCGGTAATAACGGAGTACTTTCGAATGACATCGTTGAAATTTGATATTTCAAAAGTGTGCGGGCTACCATTTCACCAGCCCGAATTTTTGTACTCTTCAGTACTTGGTACTGGTGTCGGTACTAACAAACATTTTGGCCGTGCTAACCGGTACTAACGAAGTACTTTCGAATGACATCGTTGAAATTTGATATTTCAAAAGTGTGCGGGCTACCATTTCACCAGCCCGATTTTTTTTGTACTCTTCAGTACTTTGTTTTGGTGTCGGTACTATCGAAAACTTTTTTGGTACTAACCGGTACTAACGGAGTACTTTCGAAGGACATCGTTGAAATTTGATATTTTAAAAGTGTGCGGGCTACCATTTCACCAGCCCGCATTTTTGTACTCTTTAGTACTTGGTACTGGTGTCGGGACTAACGAAAATTTTTGCGGTACTAACCGGTACTAACGGAGTACTTTCAAATGTCATAAATGATTTTTTTAATTTCTAAAGTGTGCGGGCTGGTAAAATGCACCTGTCTTCTTTCCTGATGTTTAATCATTATAATGTTATATGTATTATGTGTATATAACCTACACGTAAAATAATTTTTTTTTTTTTTTGAAAAAAAAAAAAAAAAAAAAAAAAAAAAGGAAAAAATTGTTTGTTCTGATTTAATGTATTTGGCTCTTATTAGTCTAATTTCTTTAATGAAATATAAAATTTTACATGAAAAAAAAAAAAAAATCATTGATTTACAATATACATTTTATTTCTATTTTGACTATAAAATTTATCTTTTAATGCTAAATACTTAGATTATATGTTGATACTTTTTAATGTCCATTGTATTATTTTTATATTCAATAAATGTTTAAAATAATTAAGCTATTCTGGGTATAAAAAATAATTTACACTGAAATTTAAGTATTCGGCCGAATATTCGTTATTTGGCAAAAAGTACTACTCGGTGCAACTCTAACAATACCTTTTGAAATATTGAATTTATTTGAATCAAAGTCGAACAGTAAACTTATCTTACCAACAACTTGAATTAGTTTAGTGAGCAACTTGCTCCTGCCATTTTGTTTCCAAGTGGCGATTCCTTGAAAGTTTGTCAATACAATAACTTTTGAAATATATTTGAACCTCATTAATAAATAATACCACAGAACTAGTGTTTTGAAATAATAAGGTCAAAGCTGTGGATAAACATCATAAAATGCAAGAACCTTGCGAGTTTGTTTTCCTGAATTTTAGAAAATTTATCCAAAGTTTTGTACTTATTACAGTCGAACCTCGTTAACGTGAATTACTTTTAACATGAACTGTTTCCACAATTCCCGTGAAAAGAAAAATTAGTTTCTGAGTTACTGATAGCATGAAAATTTTTTTTATCCGCTTGAGATTCATGTTAATAAAGTTCGACTGCACTGAATTAATTCAAAATAAATTTGCAGGATAGACTCATCTTAAATAATTGCAAGATAAAAAGAACTTTTTATATAGCATAATTTTAAATTTTCTGTTGAATCATACAAACGCTACTGAAGGCAGTGGGGACCCGAAACAATTAAGTAGCTAAAAGTATTTAAAAAATGCATTGTTATCGTGTTTTGAGCTATTCTAAAATTTTTAAATGTCTAGGTAGTCGGGAAGTTAGTTCAATAAACTTTATATTGAATCATATAAACGTTATCGAACGTAGCGGGGACCCAAAACAGTTGACTAAAAGTATTTAAAAAAAAAAATGCATTGTCATCGTTTTCTGAAAGTTTAAAATGTCTAGCTAGTCGGATCTGTATTTGTGTATAAAGTGATATTGCTATATATAGAGCAAAAGAAAGAAAGCGACAAACTATAAAAAAAAGTTAGAAACATTTGAGACTTTTATAAAAGTGAAAAAAAAAAAAAAAAAAAAAAACGCAATATGATATGCGTTTTCCATAAAATATTTTATTTGGATATGAGACCTTTTTTATTTATAATGTATCTGCTGATTTTTAATAGGGATGTAACGAATATTCGGCCACTATTCGGTATTCGGCCCTTTTGCCGAATACCGTCAGATATTTGGCCGAATACTGTCAGTCACCTTAATAAAAAAATATAAAAATAAATAAAATAAATTTGTTTTTAAATATATTTAATGAAAAATATTGAAAATTACATTCCCCAGTATTATTTTTTTAGAAAATCTGCTAACATTTATTCATTTAAAATTGCATAATACATTACTGTATTTAATAATATTACATAATATAAGAATGTTTTCTTGCCTCAAATGTATCTTTAACCCTATCACTGTAACCTGGTATCTACGTAGACAGACACCAGGCAGGTAGTCATTTTGTATTAAAAAACGACACAGTGATAAGGTTAAACAAGGATTAGAACCTTTAATAATAAAATGCAAAATATATCACTTATCATTTTTAAATCATGAGAGAAGTCAATAACATGAAATTTAACAATTCTTAGCTTACCTGTATATGTATATATATATATATATATTATTCCCCCATTTTTCTAAATTATAAAATGAATAAATTATTGTTTTCTGTCATGTAAAAATAGCTTAATCTTCTGCAGAATATGGTTTCTCTACTTTGCTGCTATATAAATTAAGTTTGACTTATATAAAGTATGTGCCGCCATTAATACAGTAAGTAGGAGTGCCATTATAGTGTGATGAGGGAATGATAGCTATTACCAGGGACATCAATAAAAAGTGTTCTAATTTCTTTCATTGCATAATATATAAATATATTATAATGGATATATATTTATTAAAGTATGTTTATTAATTTTTCAAATCAAATAATCTAACTATACATGCTTTAACACCATAGAAACCATTTTATTTACTTACATGTGGGAATGGGGACACAGTGAGGGAATGATATTTTGCATTTTAAAAAATATTTTAAAATTGTATTTGGATTCCAATAACCAAAGAAAAAAAAGTTTATATATAAAACCAATTAATACTGATACTTTGGACAACTTTTTATTTTTGTGCTTTTTGTTAGGTTTAGAAATTTAAAATATTAGTATGTTCTTGAAACTCAATATTTTATTCAGTTTCACTCCCTCTTTAGTTTAACTATCTTTCCTTTTTTTATTAAAACCGATGGTTATTAAAAATCTAAGTAATTTATCTTCTATTTACTTTTATAATTTTAAGTTAATAAATATTTAAAAACTCATAGTTTATTTAAAATTTATTTTAGCATAAAATATTAATACGTTAGCCGAAGCTATCCGTATGCAAATGACATAAGTCTACGTCATCTGCTTGAATTGAATAAGTAGCGTAGCAGCAAAGCAATCTTGTGGCTTTTTCGGTGTTAGTGCCGAGGTGAATCCCGGTAATAAAGAAGCTGGCGTTAAACGCAGTTTGTATATTTCAGTTTAAAATTTTCCTTGATGACCTCGACAATATTAAAGCTTGTGTAGAAAGCTGTTGTTTTTCAGATGAGGTTTAAGTAAATATTTTTAGATTAATTCGAGGATGATAGTTATTTTAAAACTGCAAACTTTTAAGCTTCTTTCAGTAATAGTATAGGCTTCAGTAACTACTCAGTACTAATATATCTGCCCTGAAGAATATTAAACGAATCGTCTAAATGTATTATAATTTTTGTTTTCGTTTGCCATATTTTTATTTCACTAGATAAATCAATCTAGTTTTTAAATAAATGATTTTATTTAAAAGAAAAACTTGTCATATTTCTTTTTACCTGCTCAATACAGTTTCCACTGGACTCTATTATTTCAACTCTGCTTAACTTTGGAGCTTTAAGGTAATCATGTCAGGTTTACAAACCTGACATATTTGGTTATGGGCGATTGCCCAGTATTGAGCAGTTTAAGTGAAAGTTTTAAAATGACAAAGTTTCATGAAGTAAAGTTTTTCTTCCGGCGTATTGGTCCCAAAGTTTTATAAGAATCTTTAAGAAGGGGGGGGGGGGGCAATACAGTTAACAAGAATGGCATTGATACAGCATAGTATAGAAAAACTCAATGCTACGAATTATTGTAACTGGGCAGTTGATGTGAAGTTTTTATTGTTTGAAAAGAATGCCTGGGATATCGTAATCGGAACTGAGGAAAAGCCGAAACCATCAGCTGATCCGAAAGAATTAAAAGATTATAATACGAGGTCAAAACTTTCTTTATCTATTTTATACCTCAATACTGAGAAGGACTTTCGTCGGATTATAGAGAAATTAACGGATCCAGCTGAGATATGGAAAAAATTAAAACAACATTTTTATCCTGATAATCGAGCACGCCACATGCAGTTGTGCAGCGAACTGTTTTCATGTAAAATAAAAAGTGGCGAGAAAATTGATATGTATGCTGCTAGACTCATGAGAATAGCTGAACTTTTAGAAGCAATTGACCAGCCAATGAAGGAAGTTTATCTATCATTCCAGTTGCTTCGTTATCTCCCAGAGAAATTCGATAGTATATTTCAGAGCATACTTAAGTGGCCTGATGATAGATTTGTATATAAAGACATTTTAGTTGAATTAATTAGTGAAGAATCAAGGATAGAATTGCGTGATCATGACAAGTGTGATGAACTTTTCATTGAGAGTTACAGCACACAGTACTCAAGATTAAATGTGACCTGTTTCTGCTGTGGAGTTCCGGGACATATCAGTCGTTTTTGTCAAAATTCAAGGAAAAACTTCGAGCCAAGATCAACATCGAGAGGGTACCAACGCCGAAAAACTCAATTTTTCCAGAGGCAAAGTGCTCAATCCCCTCACAGACCATGGCGAGCTAAACCTCCAGAGGCAACTGTATCCACTACCAGTGATTCCAGTCCTGAGAGATCTAACCAGAAAGAACCTGACCATTCCCAGAGAAGAGGCCGTTCCAGACTCCCGAGACGAACCAGAAAGGACTCTAACCAGTTTTTTTTTACTTTTGCTAATTTAAGTAAAAATGTGTGTGACAAAAGCAATTGACTTTTTGATTCGGCTGCGAGTAATCACTTTTGTGGTGATAAAAATTTGTTTTCTAATTTTAAACCATTGTATAATGAAAGGTTAGCTGTTGCAATAGATAATATTGATTTTCCTATTGAAGGAACTGGTGATGTTAAATTACGATTTGGTCAACAAAATATAACCTTTACTAATGTAATGTATTGCTCTAAATTGAGAAAAAATTTAATATCAACTCCAAAGATGGATATTGCAGGAGCTAAATTTAAGGGGGGGAATGGTAAAATTAAAGTAACTAACAAATATGATCAATTTTTATTTACTGCTAAATTGCATGATGGTATTTATTATTTATTTCCAAAAATTCCATCCAAAGAAACGAAAAATGTTAAATTTGAAGTTTCTAAAACTTTAAGTAAAAGAAACTCCCAGGATACAAAAACTGAAGTTTTACATACTCAAAAGGACAGTTTTAACATGTGGCACAGACGTTTTGCTCATGCTAGTCCTAAATTAATTGACAGAACTTGTAAATATGATAGTGTGAGGGGGCTTCCTAAATTAAAAGTCAATGAAGCTTCTTGTGAAACTTGTAAACTTAATAAACAAAGACGAATTTCTTTTAAACCCCATGGTCAAATAAGGTCTAGACATCCTCTTGAGTTATTACATATGGATGTATGGGGACCATGCAAAATAACTGGCCGAAACGGTCAAAGGTATTTCTTATCAATTATCGATGATTTTTCTCGTAAAGTAACAATATTTCCTATGAAAGCGAAACTGAGGTATTTAAAAACTTTAGAAATTATGTAACAAGAGCGGAGAGATTTTTAAACTGTCAGGTAAAAGCTATTAGATCAGATAATGGGAAAGAGTTTCAAAATAATAATTTTAAATCTTTTTGTGAGCTGAAAGGCATAAAACATGAATTTACTAACATTTATTCACCGGAACAAAATTCTGTTGCAGAAAGATTTAACCAAACTATTGTTGACGGTATGAGGACAGTTTTAGACGAAAGTGGATTAAATAAAAGTTTTTGGCCAGACGCAGCTTTATACTTTGCGTATACCTGGAACAGAATTTGTCATACTGATTTAGAGAAAACACCGTTTGAGTTGTATGGTTGTTATAAACCTTCAGTAAAGCACTTAAAATCTTTTGGCTCAACAGCATACGTAGGGGTACCCAAACAACTTAGAAACAAACTCGACCGTAAAGCGAAAAAAGGAATTATGATAGGTTACGCCCTTAGTACAAAAGGTTACAGGATATGGCTCCCAGATGAAAATAAAATAATAGAAACAATTAATGTTAAAATTGAAGAACCGATAAATATTGGGGAGCGCAGTGGAGTAGTGATGGGCCGCGAAAATGAAAGTTGGTTATGTTCAGATGAGGGGTCAGATTCAGAAGGCGTGAATAATGCTCCTTCAGATGCTATTAATATATCAGACTTACCCTGATCATTCTGAATCTTCCTCTGACGAGGAAATTAAATCAAGTCGAGATATAATTAAACGAGTCCCCCTCAGAGAGGCTGTATGGTTTAGAACTCTAGTACCCCGTAAAACTAGTGACAGAATCGACGTTTATTATTGTGAATTTGGAAAAACTGAACGTTTAAAATGTCATAAAGATGTTAAAAAATATTGTAAGAAAAATTGTATAATTTATGAACCAAACCTTTTTAATTTCAGTCCTAGAGAAAAATATGTAGGTAAAATTAATGAAAAATCTTGTTCTAGTGCAGAACAAACTTTAAATTCTGATGAAATTAATTCAGATAGTGAGCTTGATTCAGATAATGAACTTAATTTGATTGAACCTGATTTAACTAAGAAAAACGATTGACTAGACGTGGATCAAATCCCAACGAGTTTTAAACAGGTCTTAAAATCTCCTTATAAAAATCAGTGGTTGCAGGCTATGAAAGGAGAAATGGATGTTATTCGGGAACGTAATGTATGGCACCTTACATAATCACCTCCAAATACTAATATTTTAGGATGTAGATGGGTCTTCACTCTTAAACGTAATGAAAGGGGGGAAATAGCTCGTTTTAAAGCCAGACTGGTGGCGCAGGGATATAAACAGATAAAAGGAGAAAGTTATGACGATACTTTTAGCCCTGCCGTTAACTTTGGAGTAATACGCTTCTTCTTTTCATTGCTAGTTTCATGTAAAGGATGGACTCATTTACAACTGGATATTAAAGGTGCATATCTTTACGCACCACTCGATGAACATAATTATATGTCTCAACCACCGGGTTTCATCGAGATTGGAAAAGAAAAATTCGTTTGTAAGTTAAATCGCGCTATATACGGCCTACACCAAAGTGGTAGAGCCTGGTTTTTCGAATAGAATTCAGATCTGAATCTGAATTTGAATAGAATTTTGATCAATATATTTTTTAAAAAATTTTCATGGTGTAACTGTGTTTATATTTTTAACAAGAAAGTAATTTTATTATTGTATGTCGATGACATTGTATTGTTTGCAAAATTTAAAAATCATATAGATGAAGTAGTGGACTTATTGAGTAAAAATTTTCATTTAAAAATCTTAGGAAAAACCCGTAAACTATTGGGTGTAGAATTCGAGGAAAATAATGGAAATTTAACTATTCATCAACATTCATATATTAGTGAAATATGTAACAGATTTAAAAATTTCAATTTTCCTATATCATCTCTCCCCATTAGTAAAGGGATAATTTACTCAAAATCTCAATGTCCTCAAACTAACGCTGAAACAATAGAAATGTCAAAATATCCTTATAGAAGCATTTTAGGTTGCTTATCGTTTCTCTCTAATAGAACTAGACGTGACATATCGTACGCGGTTAATATTTTTGCCCAATTCCAAAGTAATCCTCGCATAATGTATTGGAATGGCCTGTTAAAACTCTTAGGTTATGTTTGTTATACCAGAAATTTAAAGTTAAAACTGAGTGCAGGAAACCACATATTACTGTTTATTCAGACGCTGACTTTGCGGCCAACAGAGACGATAGGACTTCAATGGGGGGGACAGCTGATTTTACTCGATAATTCCCCTGTAGCTTGGAGAACGTTTAAGGAAAAATGTATCAGTTTAAGTACTATGGAATCTGAATTCGTAGCCATGACCGAAGCTACAAAAGAACTATTATGGTTCGATAGAATTTTAGAAGAATGCTTTAATAAAAAACTAATACAGGGTACTAAAGAAAAATCTTTACTTTTAGTCGATAACATGGCTGCTATAGATTTCGTGAAGTCTCCCATTGAAAACTATCGTACCAAACACATTGACGTAAAGTTATTTTTTATAAGGGATTTGATTTATAAAAACATATTTAATATTAAACATGTTAAAAGTGCAAATAATTGGTCAGACATTTTCACTAAACCGTAAACAAAATACGGGTTATCTCTTTTCATAAGTAGCCTATTTTCATCTACTGAGTAATATGTATATTTTAAGGAGTACATTTTGAAGAGAAAAGAATTAAGGAAATAAGTTTCTATTTTTTTAAAGTTATTTATTTCTAAAGAGAACAGAATGTTTTTCTCTTTAATATGAAAATGCAAATGTATTTCTGAAAGTGTTTATTATATTGCGAAATGTATATACTTGTTTTATATCATGTATTGGTTAATTTATGTACATGCCAATGCTTAATTATTTATATTATATCTTCATAGCAAGAAGAATTTTCTGTATAAGTTTTCAAATGAAGCATTGCAAAAATTGGAGTATATGCTAAATTCTTCAAATATCCTGTTGGTAGACGATTAGTAGAAAGTCGTTCTTGAATCCGTCAACTTACGTTTTTTTTTTTTTTTTTTTTTTCCAAGTTTTTTTGTTATTCAAATAATATGTGAACTTGTAAATTCAGGGCAGATATATATATATATATATATATATATATTCGTGGTCTCGGTTGAGTGTCAAGAGGGGGGGCTTATTGTTAGGTTTAGAAATTTAAAATATTAGTATGTTCTTGACACTCAATATTTTATTCAGTTTCACTCCTCCTTAGTTTAACTATCTTTCCTTTTTTATTAAAACCGATGGTTATTAAAAATCTAAGTAATTTATCTTCTATTTACTTTTATAATTTTAAGTTAATAAATATTTAAAAACTCATAGTTTATTTAAAATTTATTTTAGCATAAAATATTAATACGTTAGCCGAAGCTATCCGTATGCAAATGACATAAGTCTACGTCATCTGCTTGAATTGAATAAGTAGCGTAGCAGAAAAGCAATCTTGTGGCTTTTTCGGTGTTAGTGCCGAGGTGAATCCCGGTAATAAAGAAGCTGGCGTTAAACGCAGTTTGTATATTTCAGTTTAAATTTTTCCTTGATAACCTCGACAATATTAAAGCTTGTGTAGAAAGCTGTTGTTTTTCAGATGAGGTTTAAGTAAATATTTTTATTCGAGGATGATAGTTATTTTAAAACTGCAAACTTTTAAGCTTCTTTCAGTAATAGTATAGGCTTCAGTAACTACTCAGTACTAATATATCTGCCCTGAAGAATATTAAACGAATCGTCTAAATGTATTATAATTTTTGTTTTCGTTTGCCATATTTTTATTTCACTAGATAAATCAATCTAGTTTTTAAATAAATGATTTTATTTAAAAGAAAAACTTGTCATATTTCTTTTTACCTGCTCAATACAGTTTCCACTGGACTCTATTATTTCAACTCTGCTTAACTTTGAAGCTTTAAGGTAATCATGTCAGGTTTATAAACTTGACACTTTTAAAAATATGCCCTTAAGACTACTGGGACATGAAATGACTACTTTTCAGAGAATTACTCATTTACAATATTAAAAACAACATCCTTTTTTTTTTTTTTTTTTTTTTTTTTTTTCTTTAATATAAATATTAAATAGCAATTTTTTAAATATTTATTTTAGATTCAGTTTAAAATTGAAAAAATATTTTAATTACAAACAAAATTAAAACTTTTTGAAAGCTAACTATTCGGCGTAAAATTTGGCCGAATATTCGGTATTCGGCCAAATCACTATTCGTTACATCTCTAATTTTTAATAACAATGTTAGATAATTATGAAAAAGTAATAAATATCTTTCAGCATATCAATCTTATAAACTTTAATAAATTTTAAATCCAACGTTTCGGCTAAATTCTTTCATTAGCCTTCCTCAGGGAAAAATGATGTTAAAAAACATATAAACATAGATAATTTAAGTACATGATACCACAATTACAACTTCAAAACATTTAACAGATGATTACACAAATTGTAAAAATATACTATATACATTTTTAAAAATATGCTAAAACACTCAAAGGAACATGTAACATGATCACCACAAGACAAGGATAAAGAGCTACTAAAGCAAAGGTTAAAAATATCAAAATTGCGGGGTTGCCAGACAAGAATCACCTTGTCTTGTGGTGATCATGTTACATGTTCCTTTGAGTGTTTTAGCATATTTTTAAAAATGTATATAGTATATTTTTACAATTTGTGTAATCATCTGTTAAATGTTTTGAAGTTGTAATTGTGGTATCATGTACTTAAATTATCTATGTTTATATGTTTTTTAACATCATTTTTCCCTGAGGAAGGCTAATGAAAGAATTTAGCCGAAACGTTGGATTTAAAATTTATTAAAGTTTATAAGATTGATATGCTGAAAGATATTTATTACTTTTTCATAATTATAAAAGCAGCATATATAAAAAAGTGGAATAAATATATCTGAATGTTAGATAATTTAAACTGAAAGAAAATGTCGAGATTGTTTTTAAAATGATAAAAAATACTGATGATAATAGAAAGAAAAAGATAGCAAACATAGCTAGATACAATTGCAGGGGGAATTGTGATACTATTTAAAAAATCCTGAGAATTATTGCAGGATTGTTTCAGCCTTGTTAAAATACTTCTAAAATAACGACAATAAAAAAAGGTCTAAACTTAAATTTTTTATAATTATACATATTGAAAATTCTGTAATGAGTTCAAAAACAAAGAAATTCACATTTAAACCACATTTTAAAAACTCTTAAAAATTTATCCACATATATTCATGCAGAATTTTGAAATATCTTTATTTAAAGTGGCACAGTCAATTTGATAAAATTTTTCAATGTATTAGGCTAAAATTTACAATACATATGGGAATCTAAATAGGATTTTTTAGTTAACTGTTAAACTATATAAAAATAATATAATTTTCTCAACTGGCAACTTTAAAAAAAGTTAAATTACTTACAAGATGTTTGATGCATTTTTACCTCAGATATATGTGTAAATACACTTTATAACTTATTAATAAAGGAAAAACAAGAACATAATAACTTAATAACGATCAAATTAGAAGTAAATATGTTTTTATTAGTATTTAATACATTTGAAAATAATCTACTTCTTATTTTAATCTAAGAATAAAGGCTTAATATTATGGTGTTTATTTAAAATTTTATACTTATTTCAAGGTCTACCATTTTTACAAATACAGAAAAAAGATATAAATACAGCAAAAGTAAGTTGTCATTATGTCATGAAGTATATATATATTTTCAATTAGTTTTTCATAGATAGACTTCAATGAAATTTAAAAAAATTCAGATTATTAGAAAGAATTACAGAAACAACAAAGCAACACAAATACAGACGAAAAAGCGATACAAACGTAAATATAGGCAGAAGCAGCTCGAGAAAGTTGAGAGAGCAGCAGTCTGAATCAATAAAGATCTGCGCAGCACTAGTGCGACGTAAAACCCAACTACCACCTGAATCAATAAATCAAATAAAAAAGAAACATAGTTAATTTAATTTCAATTGCAAAATTTTGTAGAAGATAAAACTTTCTTATATTTGATTACAACATCCGCATTAATAAAATGGCGGCATACAGGTGCAGTTTCAGCTCAAGTATTTACGTAAACTGGATTACTTCAATTTTCATTCAATTTATGTGCCTAAACTGACGTCCATATTTTGTACGTTTTACGTAGAAACGTCTATGTCCGAAATTTCACATATTCTGAACATACTGGAGCTGGAGACCTACTATCAGAACTCGTCTATAGATGTAACTCGGACGCGATAGATGAAATATGAACATAATATGGACGTATGTGTTACGTGAGATACATAAATGAGTTGTCAAAATCCCATATCATTATTAATTAACCTGAGTTACAATTCCCGCTGTGTTCGGCAGAGATTTTTCTGGCTCGCAACGTGAGGAGCCGGTGTTCCCATTGCCTTCGGCAGCAACTTACCCGATTCTTACTTCCCCTTCCCAGTGGCTAAGTTCGAAGTTTTGCAAAATCTCACCAAAGTATATAATGCATACACCTAATCAACATCCACACACCAAAATTCGCAATTCTAAGAATGTTTAAGGAGAATTCAAACGGGAAAATGTGATTTTACACGTGTATATAGCGCCCTCGATCTCAAGGAATAAGGGGGGAAATTCGTAAAATTCCGTTAAAATAAGTGTCGGATACATATAAATAATTTACGCACTAAATTTCATGACAGCAGACCCCATAGATTTTCCAACATAAATTTAGCGCTAAAAGAGGGAGGGGGGGGGGGGGGTGACTTAAATTTGCTATTTCGTAACCGCACCCCCCCCCAAAGAAAAATAAAATAAATAAATAAATAAATAAATAAATGAATAAAATCGAAAATCACAAAAAAATAAAAATAAAATAAAATAAAATAAAAAACGAAAATGTGTTTTTGGAAATATCCTAAAGAAAACACATGGCTGTTTTCAATACCTTTAACATCTTTAGAAGAACTCTACTCAAAAATTCGGAATTTCTGAATTTTCCCACCGAAAAACTATCCCCCCTCTCCTTTAAGAATCAAGAATTCCATAATCGTACATATTGTTTTAATTATACTCAAGTCTAATTACGCCATGTGCAATTTCTTCACCGTGAAGTAATTTGGGGCCGAGTTATGCTTACAAACGTTTTTTTTTTTTTTTTTTTGCTTCCTGCCTGCTCAAGGGGGGATGCGGGGTTATTTTGATGAATCTTGTTTCTTTAGGTGTCGGATACATATAAAAAATCTAAACGCCAAACTTCGTTACCGCATCTCTCTTAAATTTCCATGGACAAATTTAGCGCTAAAAAGGGTATCTGAAATTTGCCATTTGTAACACATACCCCCCCCCACCCCCACCCCCAAAAAATGGCGGAACACAAAAAATCATAAGCGTGTTCTGGAAATATCCTAAAGAATTCGCATGGCTGTTTTTAACATATTTGTTCCACTTTTGACAGAAATTTACTCAAAAATCCAGAATTTGCAAAATTTTCCGCCAAAAATGGATTTTTCCTTTCCATCCACTTAAAATTCGGAATTTCCTAAATCACGGATAATAATTTAATTGTACTCATGTGTAGTCTCTGTTTGTGCATTTTCTTCAATAGGAAGTAATTTGGAGCGGAATTATGCTTACAAAAGTGTTTTCGCCCTCTGTCTCCCCTTGGGGGGAGGGAACCGCGGTAATTTTGATAAACCCCGTTCCTTTAGGTGTAGGATACATATAAATAATCCAGGTATCAAAATTCGCGACCGCAGCTCCCATAGATTTCTCAGAACAAATTTAGCGCTAAAAGTGGTGTCTCAATTTTGCTTCTCATCAACCCCCCCCTTTCTTCCACCCCTACCAAAAAAAAAAAATGTGGTTTTGGAAATATTCTAACGAAGTCGCATAGCTTTTTCCAACATCTTTGTTCCATTTTTGGAAGAGTTCTACTCAAAAATCAGGAATTTTTCATATTTCCTGCCAAATATAGATTTCCCCTGTCCCTTTCCTTAGAAATGGAAAATTCTTAATCCGCAGATAATGTTTTATTTGGTACTTATGTCTAGTCTCCTCGTATGCAATTTCTTTACCGTCAAGTAATTAGGAGCCGAATTATGCTTACAAACGTGATTTTGCACTTTGCCTTCCCCCCCCCCCCAGGGGGAAAGAGGAGTAATTTCTGGAAAGCTGATAGATATAATTTTAAATTGGGTAAAGACCTAAATTCCTGAAAAGCGCCGTTGAATTCCGCCCAGCCGTTCTCAATGTGATAACCGGACAAATGTGTTTTTGTGTTTTGCCCCCCAGGGGGGAACGTGGGGGAATTTCTGAAAAGTTGATAGATATAATTTTAAGTTGGGTAAAGACTTAAATTCCTGCGATGCGCCGTTGAATTCCGTCCAGCCGTTCTCAAGTGATACTCGGACAAACGCATTTTTGTCTTTTGAACCCAGCCCCGGGGGGAACGTGGGGGAATTTCTGAAAAGTTGATAGATATAATTTTCTGCAAAGCGCCGCTGAATTCCGTGCAGCAGTTCTCAAGTAATACCTGGACAAACGTGTTTTTGTCTTTTCCCCTCCCCCAGTGAAGAAAGTGGAGGATTTCTGAAAAGTTGATAGATATAATTTTAAGGTCGGTGAAGACATAAATTCCTGCGGAGCGTCGTTGAATTCCGTCCTGCAGTTCTCCAGTGATACTCGGAAAAACGTGTTTCTGTCTTTTGAAGCCCAAGGAAGAACGTGGGGGATTTCTTAAAAGTTGTTTAATATAATTTTAAGTTGGTTATAGACCTAAATTCCTGTGGAGCGCCATTGAATTAAATCTAGCCGTTTTGAAGTGATACCCGGACAAACGTGTTTTAGTCTTTTCCTACCTCCCCCGGGGGCAACGTGGAGGAATTTCTGAAAAGTTGATAGATATAATTTTAAGTTGTGTAAAGACCTAAATTCCTGCGAAGCGCCGGGGAATTCCGTCCAGCCGTTCTCAAGTGATACCCAGACAAATGTGTTTTTGTCTTTTGCCCCCAGGGGGGAACGTGGGGGAATTTCTGAAACGTTGATAGATATAATTTTAAGTTGGGTAAAGACCTAAATTACTGCGAAGCGCCGTTGAATTCCGTCCAGCAGTTCTCAAGTAATACCCGGACAAACGATTTTTTGTCTTTTCCCCCCCTCCCCTGGTGGGACGTGGGGGATTTCTGAAAAGTTGATAGATATAATTTTAGGTTGTGTAAAGACATAATTCCTGCGGAGCGCCATTGAATTACGTCTAGCCATTTTCAAGTGATACCCGTACAAACGTGTTTTTGTCTCACACACCCCCCCAGGGGGTAACGTTGGGGAATTTCTGAAAAGTTGATAGCTATAATTTTAAGCTGGGTAAAGACCTAAATTTCTGTGAAGATCCGTTGAATTCCGTCGTTCTCAAGAGGTTCCCGGACAAACGTGTTTTAATCTTTTTCATCCCAGGGGGGAACGGAGAGGGGTGAATTTCTGAAAAGTTGATAGATATAATTTTAAGTTGGGTGAAGACCTAAATTCCTGCCAAGCTCCGTTGAATTCAGATCAGCCGTCCTCGCGTGATGCCCGGTCAAAAATAGCGACATACAATACAAACACGATGACACACACACACAGGAAACCATTTCTAAAGTGATTTTCGGCTTTCATGGTGTGTGGAGCGTGAAGATATCGCATATTTTTTTTTTTTTTGATTCTGACAAGTTTACAGACAAAAGTCTGATTTTATTAATATAGATTACTAGCAGGCTTTGCCCGCTTCGCTGAGCACTATACTTAAATGAGTTGTCAAAATTCCGTTACATTATAACTAGCAGGATTTGCCCGCTTCGCCAGACATTAAACATAAATGAGTTGTCAAAATCCCATATGTTTATTAATAACCTAAGTTCTCGCTGTAATTGGTAGAGGTTTTCCCGCTCGCAACGTGAGGAGTCTGGGTCCCCACCGACTTTGGCAGAACTTACCCACTTCTTACTTCCCCTTCCTCAGCGGGTGAGTTCGAAGTTTTGCAAAATCCCACTAATGTACATAATGCGTACACTTAACCAATATCCGCACACCAAAATTCGCCATTCTAAGATTATTCAAAACGAATTCAAACGGTAAAAACATGTTTTTATACATGTTTATTGCCCTCCGACTCCGAGAAGGGGGGGGGGAGGGATTTCGAATTTCGTAAAATCCAGTTATAATAAGTGCCGGATGCATACAAACAATTTACGCACCAAATTTCGTGACCACATAAGTCTTTAATAGAAAATATTATAAATAAATAAATATAAAAAGCACAGCTTTAGTATGGGACCCCTTTGGTGACTTTAACCCTTTGCGGCGCAAGACAATTCGTATCATTTAAATTATACTGCCACCGGAATTCATGAACTAAATTAAACTAAAAGAAATTTTAAATTTTATGGTTCCAAAAAACTGGGCTTTTCTGATATGTTATAAACGTAAATTTTTGCTAAAAAATTTCAGGGATGAAAAAAAAAAAAAAAAAAAAAATGAAAAAAAATGAAAAAAAAAAAAAAAATGAAAAAAAAAAAAAACTAATGCCAAATATCTCTATGAAAATATTTATCAACGTGCAAATTCCTGATTAAAAAAAAAGAAAAAAAAAAATCACCAACTTTTGTAGGGTTTTTTTCTTTAATTTTTATTATTATTCACGTGAAATTAAAAATATTTCATTTTATTTCCGGAAAATAAAAAAAATATATAAATGTGTATCTATCTTCTATAATAATAAAAGAACATGTCTGTTTGTCTGTCTATCTCTCTGTCTGTCTGTCTGAGCATCTATACGTTCAGCCCCTACTGAACGCAGAAGTATAAAATTTGACATACGGGTGCTCAGAAGCCTTCCCGAGTAGATAGTGAAAACAGAATTTAAAAATTTTAATTAGTTTCGGAGATATAATTAAAATGTAGACCTATGTCGATCGAAAAATGATCAGAAAAGAAACATTTTATCAGCAGATGATTTTCTAAGCTGTCTTGATCGGAAACATAACACATGCGAGACCATTGTCTGCGATAAAAAAGGAAATGAATGTAACCAATTAAGATATCATATGTTTTGTAGTGGGGATAAAAATTGCAATTTTCAAACTTTTTCAAATTATCGTTCACGTTACATTTAAATTAATATTTGGCCTAGACAGCATACTATAAAGCTACTGTTCAATTTTCATGAAAATATATGAATAAATAAAAAAATGACGTATTTATTGGAAAAAGATTAAATTTTCTTTTATACTTTGCAGTATTTTAAATTGAGATATGCCGTTGAAATTTCGTAGTATTTGGTTTTAATGCCCGATATTTCGATTCTGAATATTTTTGAAAGACTACGATTATTAGGAAGGACTTGAGGGAGGGGGAAAAGGGGCAAAAATAGAAAAAAAAAGAGTTACTGCGTTTGAAATTGGTTGGTATATTTAGATTTTAAGGCAGGGTAAATTGAATGCGAATATTTTCGAGTGTAAAATTATTATTATCGGCTGAAAGGGGGGGGGGTGGAGAGCGAAGGGGCAAAGATGTAGAAAAGGAACGGGAGTTTCGAAGAAAGCAACGGAATACACAGAACACCTTTATTCTTTAATATTTTGCAGAGTTTCGAATTGGAATTTCTGCTCATATATCGTACTAAGGATTTTTAACGTTATTTAACCCGGAATTATGCAAGTTTCGGACAAAACCAGGGATAAGTCGGATTACTGAGAAAAATTAAAAAAAAAAAAAAAAAAAAACTTTTTAATTTACATTTAATTGCAAATAAAATTTTATTCTAATACGTGTATTTCAAATTCTAATTATGATTATTATTTTTTTTTTAATACGTCATTCGATACACATTTTAAAGTACTTTTACATTATCGAAAATGGAATTCGAGATTTCACCCGATTTACACGTTTTGAGGTTCACTGATTAGGTTTTCTTTTGTATCTCAGCTACTAATTAAAATAATTTCATAAGTAATACATCATTAGAATGCTTTTTAGATTTGGAATAGAACAGTAGATTACAGAAATTTCTACCACCAGATGGCGCTGTAATATTTCAATATTTCAATTTCTAATTATGATTAAATTATTTTTAATACATCATTCGAAAGATATTTTAAAGTTCTTTTGAATTATCGAAAGTTTTCACCAGATTTACACGTTTTGAGGTCTCCTGAATCAGTTTTCTTTTATATCTCAGTTATTAATTAAAAAAATTTCATAAGTAATACATCATTTGAAAGCTTTGTTGAGTTGATACCCATTTTATAGTACTTTTACATTATCGAAAATGGAATTCGAGATTTCACCCGATTTACACGTTTTGAGGTCTCCTGATTAGGTTTTCTTTTGTATCACATCTACTAATTAAAATAATTTCACGAGTAATACATCATTTGAAAGCTTTGTTGATCTGGAATGGAACAATAGATTACAGAAATTTCTACCGCCAGATGGCGCTGTA
This sequence comes from Salticus scenicus, assembly GCA_963930645.1. Lineage (NCBI taxonomy): Eukaryota > Metazoa > Arthropoda > Arachnida > Araneae > Salticidae > Salticus > Salticus scenicus. Next base: position 499,056 of record CAWVNO010001803.1, read on the forward strand.
AAATTTTTAAATTTCAATATTTCAAATTTTAATTATGATTAAATTATTTATAATACATCATTGGAAAGATATTTTAAACTTCTTTTATATTATCGAAAGTGGAATTCGAGATTTCACCTGATTTACAATTTTAAGGTGTCCTGATCAGGTTTTCTTTTGCATCTCAGCTAATTGAGTAAGACCGTTGAAAATTGGTATATGTAAGTTAATTAGGAGGGGCTGGAAGGGTGGGGAAGGAATAGGCGCGCAGCGCGCATGGGTTTGGGCCCCGGTGCGAGTTTTTACCCGATGATAAAAGATTTGTTTTAATTTTATTTTCTTAATAATAAAATTTTGAGTTAAAAAGGAATATGCGTGTACAGCGCACATACATCCTCAAACGTACGGGCGCAGCATGCATGGGTCTGCGCTGCCGAAGGCAGTGGGGTGCCGGTGTGAGTTTTTACCCGATGCTAAATGATATATTTTTAAATTCCTTTATTTAAGAATGAAAGTTTATGAGTAATAACATGGAATTTTGAGAAGTCATAAGGATGGTGAAGGAATACGTGCGCGCAGCTCACGGGTCTACGCTACCGAAGGCAGTGGGGACCCGGTGCAACATTTTTCCCGATCAGAATTTTTTTTTCTTTTTTTTATCACATGATAAAAATTAATGCAATTTTGAGAATTCATTAATTATTGTGATTCATTTAAAAATAGTGACCAGCGAAGTGGGCGTATAGCCTGCTAGTCTATAATAATAAAAGAAGATGTCTGTATCTCTGTCTGTCTGTCTCTCTGAGCGTCAGCTCCTACTGAACGCAGAACTACAATATTTGACATTCGGGTGGTCAGAAGCTTGCCCGAGTGCATAATGAAAAAAGAATTTAAAAATTTTAATTAGTTCCGGAGATATTAATTAAAATGTCGACCCATGTCAAATCAAAAAGCGATCTCAATGACTGAGAATTCACCGCGATTTGCATAAAAATCGATAATTTAACGGAGTTAAAATCAGAAAAAGTGGAAAATAAATTAGAAATATTAGTCCGATCTTTACGAATTTGGTACCAAATGAAAGGGTATTTTTTTCCGAATCTAAGAGTTCAAGTGGCTTATCTCTACAGCAATTAGATTTTTTAAAATCAACTAAAGTATGAAATATAGTTGGAAACCGGCAGTTATTTCATTTTTCAAAGATTCTTCAGTGTCAGGTGCTAGACATGCTGGCTGGCTATTCTTCCGGTCGGGAAAAACTGCTTTTCGTTCTTCGCCCCCGTGACAAAGTACTGGAAATAAAAAAAAGCAGTTTTTGAATTTTTTCAATTTAAAATCGATCACAAGCAGAACTTTGAAATTGCCCGTCATTATGGCTCACCTGTATGCAGTTAAAAAATCTAAAGTATAGCTTTAAAAATAAAATAAATAGACATATTATATTTATTTAAATAATTTTTATTTCATCTGTTAATGACACCAAAAGTTACTTTTAACAGAATAAAATTGATTTTTCTTTTCCTTTTTTTGCATGAATTCGGTTGCAAAAAAGCAGTTTTGGAATTCTTAAGTAGGGGAAGCCGGGGTAATAAGAGACAAAAGGGGTAATAAGAGACAAAAAATATTAATAAAATCTATACTATTAATCTAAGTAACTGGAAATAAATGTTTCGTATTAATTTCATTAAATGGACTCCTCTTGATTTTTTAGGTGATTTTTTAACTTAATTTTTTTGTTAAATTCTTTTTTTTAAATTTCATTAAATCCTTGTCTCTAATAACCCCACGCGGGTAATAAGAGACCAGGCTTGTTTGTAACTGTCCATATATAGCAATGTAAAATCATGTGAGATAATTAAAGATATCTGGAAACAATTCTGAATTAGCCAATAGTTTTAATTTTTTATTATTTACATCCATTCAAAAAATATGTTTGCTCGAAAATTAACTGCCATAAATGTGTTTGTGAAATTCATTTATTTTAATATTAGGTCCTAAATAATATAATATTGTACTTAATGATAGTTCTACATAATGAACATGACCTAGGGATTAACCAAAAACATCAATATAATTTCTAAAATGGGCAGAAAATATCTTACCCATTTTCTAAAGTACAGTCGAAAATAGGCAAAAAAGACGTATTTTTGAAGTGTATACAAGCGAACAAAATGTTATAAAATATTTTTCTTGTAATTATAAATGAACTTATTTATTATGTAATGAAGTATTAATGACAAAATACTAACTTATACACATTCTAAACATAAATTTACATAATCATATCAACTAAATATGGTCTAGCCTAATGAGTGAAATTGCTTTTTGATTTAAAGTGAAAAAAAAAAAAAAAAAATGTTCTTTTGGTAAACTTAGACAGGGCCTAACACTAGGTAAACTCATAGTAAACTAGTCAGGTAGAATTAACAGGAACTACAATTGGGGGGACAAAGGAATTAACAGTAGGGGTAATAAAATACTCATGTCTCTTATTAACCCCACAAAAAAGTTAAATGGGGTAATAAGAAACATGCCTAGAACATGTAAATAAAGAATGCTTTCAATGTTTTAAAAAATTGTACATCAAAAGTCATAGTCTTGGTCAAAAGGTTACACATTAATAAATCCCAAACATCTTACCTACAAAGAAAAATAAAGAAAAATTTTGAAAAAGTCACGAATTTTTAGAGTAAGTTCAAAGTGAAGGTTTTCTTTCGACGTACAAAACGAATTCAAACTGTGTTATAAACTTCTCAATAAGTGTATTGTAGTAAAGAGTACACTAGATACTTAATATTACATATTTTTGAAGTTGTCTAAGTATATTTTTTGGTGGGTTTTTTGACTGTGTCTCTTATAACCCCTGTCTCTTTTTACCCCGGCTTTCCCTATTAGACGGATTTCAATAGAAATCGTTAATCGCCCTTGATAGATTAGCCATTTTGAGTCTAAAATATATCAAAGATATTCATTATTGTAATACATAATACATCATTCAAAAGATATTTTAAAGTATTTTTATTGCAGGCTGTTAAAATGATATAAGCCGTTCAAATTCTGTACGAAACTTTCGGAGAAAACTACGGAAAAACCAGAACATTTTTATTCTTTTATATTTTACAGAGTTTCAAATTCAGATTTTCGCTCACATTACGTACTAATAATTTTTAACGGTATATAGCCCAGAATTAAGCAAGTTTTGGAGAAAACCACAGATAAGTCAGACACAAATCTTTTTTAAAAAAATGTTTGTATTATCTTTATATTTCAGCTTCTAATTAGTATAATTTCATTTTTTTTTTTCGAAATTGGAATTCGAGATTTCACCTTTTGGAAAAAAACATGGATGAGTCAGACACAAATCTTTTTATAAAGATGTTAACATTATCTTTGTATCTATCAGCTTCTAATTAACACAATTTCATAAGTAATAAATCATTTTAAAAGTTATTTGAATTGGAATCTAAGAGTATGTTGCAAATCTCTGTCACCAGAGGGCGGTTTGATATTTTAGTAATTCAATATCTAGAATTCTAATTATGATTAAATTAGTTATAACACATCATTTGAAATATTGCGGACTTTTAAACCGACAGAAGCTGTAAAATTGTGTACGGGAAACACAGAAAATCCAGAACACCTTGAAAGCTTTGTTGATTTGCAATTGAACAGTAGATTTCAGAAATTTCTACCGCCAGATGGCGCTGTAATATTTTAAAGTTTCAATATTTCAAATTCTAATGAGCGAGGAAGGTATCGTAAGTTAAAAAACGCTATAAGGCGCCGCAGGCGCCACCGAGAGGGACATTGTTAAAGTCAGAAATTTTAAAGATCATAAAATGGTGAGCGAACAGGCTGTTTCAGATATTGAAACGGGAAGAGGGCGCCGTAGGCGCTACCAAGCGGGAATTTACTGCGATTAAATTTTTCAATAAAGATATTTTCACTATATGTCAATAAGCTGTTGTAAGACTTGAAACGGGGAAAAGGCGCCGCGGCGCCACCGAGCGGTAGTTTTGTAAAGTCGGATTTTTCAAGGATCGCGAACCAGCTGGTCGCCGAAGGCGGCTAGTATATAAATATAAAATCTTCTACCGAATATGGGTTGAAAACGGAAAAAGGGTAAAATAAATTAGAGATATCAGACCTATATTTATACATTTGATACCAAATGATAGGGGCGATTTTTCTGAATCCAGGGGTGCAAACAGTTTTTCGATGCGACAATTAGATTTTTAAAAAATAACTAAAGTATGAAATTTAAGTGGCAACGTAAAAACGGAAAAAGGGAAAAATAAATTAGAAATATCAGACCTATCGTTACAAGTTTAGTACCAAATGAAAGGGGTGATTTTTCTGAATCCTGGGGTGTAAACAGTTTTTCGATACGACAATTAGATTTTTTAAAATTAACTAAAGTATTAAACTTAGGTGGCAACACATCGTTTCAATCTTTTCATAATTTGTAGTGCGAATCACGCGAAAAAAAAAAGTCTTTAACTTAAAAATTTATTTTTATATTTTATTTTTCCATTCAAAGCGTTTTAGTGGACAAATATTTATGGCGCATGTGCAGGCGTTTTTTACCCACAATTTAAACACTAATCATAATTTTGAAAATTTCTATAGATATAATTTTAAGTTGGGTGAAGAACTAAGTTTCTGCCAAGCGCTGTTGAATTCCGTCCAGCCGTTCTCGAGTGATGCCCGGACAAACGTGTTTTAGTCTTTTAATCCCCAGGGGGGTACGGGGAGGAATTTCTGAAAAGTTGATAGATATAATTTTAAGTTGGGTGAAGACCTAAATTCCTGCCAAGCGCCGTTGAATTCCGTCCTGCCGTCTCAAGTGATGCCCGGACAAAAAAAGCAACATACAGACACGATGACACACACACGCACGCACACGCACACACACACGCACACAGGCAAAATTTTCTG